>JACJUY010002801.1:37490-49427 GCA_014220935.1 Platorchestia sp. MABIK | reverse complement strand
CAAACACTCTCTCTTCTCTAGAGATATTTTCGCTCCTCAGTGCGACTGCGGGATGCTGCAGCCTCAAATGCAGGGCGAGCAAATCTTGATTTGACTTTCGCTGCCTGCAACAGCGACAGTTCTGACGCTCTTTCATTCAACCTAGTAAAATTTTGTAAGATCAGTGTTCTTTTAAAGCCATTTCTAAGAAGGATGTGAAAAAGAAATAATGTCACTTTTGTACACATATAGCTTCAAACATCGCCTCTGGTTATCTCACAAAAAGCGCAAAAAAATTCTCTCACATTAATACAACTGAATTTTCGGCCAATGAAACATGTCATCTTCATCAAGGGTCTTGAAAACTGTAGCCTCGAATTGCCGCACGATTGATAGAAGTATCCAATTCCATGAGTTTGCTCTATTCTTTGATGTCCATGAAAACACAATGAGCAGCACCTGATGTCTTTTCAGCACACAAGTGGCCGTGATTTTCCTCAGATTTCATATATTCACATCTATCTGTATTTTAATCGAGATTCCGATTTTAAATCTAATTTGAGTTTAGGCAAAGACTTTGATTTCGACTTCAGTCTTTTAAAAACATTTATTTTTGTTAAGACTTGAGCTACAACCTAGCTGATAACGTTCCATTCGAGACTTTTGGGAAGACTTGCGTCGAAACTTGGTTGAAATTTGAGTACTACTCAATTGAGATTTGTTTTAGTGTTGTACGGTGGTCTTTAAGGCAGCTGTGGCTATTTGCCTTTAGCTATTTCGATTATCACAGAGTTGGTTCTCCTTCGCAACTCATTAGAAATTAATGTTACATAAGAAATTTTTAGTGTTCAAATTTTAAGCACATTTAACTTAGCAAAAATAATCAATTTTAACGTAAGAATAATGTGTTCTTAATACCATGTTTGTAATCGCATATTTTGAGCTTATGATAATGTGTAATAGAAAGATTTCGCCACTAATTTTGATTTTTTGTTTTTTTGGGGCTAAAATTTTCCCCCTCATAACCCCACGCGTAGTATGGAAAAAGTATACATTTATTTGCAGCTCATCTAGCAACCGCTGCAGTAGAAAGACTGAAAATAAAACAATAAGAACTGAACATCAAATCAACGTGCGATCGTGAAACAGGTGCGCCAAGTTTACTGAAGCCACGCATAAAAATGTGCAATTCAGACCGTGTTTTGTTTTCCTTTGAAGCTGAAAGCGTGCGATCGACTCCTGACTGCTTGGCTGAGAAATTATGTTTTTTGTACACCATTCAAACTGGAATTTTTCTTTGTAGCTTCGTGATGTTCACTTTTTCTTTAGTTAAGTCGCTGGAGTCTGTGAGATGGTACTTTATTTTTTTGACGTGACACCAATTATGCTAAAAAAGCTTTTGTTCTGAAAACTTGGCTCTATGAAAATCAAAGTCCTGTGAGTTGAGAGACGCTTTTTCTAGCAAGAAGAGCTTCCATGAACCCCATCTCTGTGAACACTGTGAGCCTGTGTGTCGTGGAGCAGGTCTGAGACAGAAAGTTTAACTCAATGAAGCCTCTAGCTGTGTAGCACGCTGTTTGCTCCTGTTCTATACAGTGTGTACCTCAATGCGCATTTATAACTCAGTTGACTTTTTATGTACCTTCTTATTCAGGATTGATCTGAAGTTTATTATTCAGAAATTTTTGCAAGCATATGCTTTGTTAAAATATTATTAAATTCACTTTGGAGCACATCACCGTCAAGATTTTTCAGACCTATTCGAGAATAGAACTCGCAAACCTGGTCTGTTGTATTTCAATGATTTTCATGCTTTCGGATGCGTATTTTGACCAGCATCATGAAATTTTTCACAAGGTGTTCAATTTTTGAATTTAAAGAACGAAATTTTTTGTAGTTATTTTGCAAAACATGCTTTTCATTTGATTTCGCGAGCTATGGTCACACAGTTGATCAAAAAGAAAGCACCAGGTGAAGATGCACAGCGGAGAAACTCAAACAGCCCTACCGTTAAGGAAGATGCGAATGGATGATACTCGAAATAATCAAAGCTCACAAAACGCTGCACTTCAAGTTTATCACGAGGTCTCAAAGCTCGATCTTCAAGCCCTCGGTGAAACGAAGGTAGATTACATTCATGAAGAAATGAATGACTTTGCATAATTTCTGATGATATCACGTAAGAGAATGTTGATGTAGGAATCTCTTTAAAATTACTGGTCAATGAAACTGGAACTATAGCTGCGCAATTTACATCCTGTTTCGAGCGCATGCACAATGCAAGAAACGTGCCCTCCAACTAAATTAAGCTACGTGAACCAGTGCATTGGTTTATAACCTCATGAATTCTGGAGCTTTCGTTCGAGTATAAAAGCGTGGGGATATCTCAAAAAATTTATTTCTTCCTTTCAATATCTGTTTTTAGCCTCAAATAAATACTTGGAGAAAATTGACAGAAATGCGTTAAAAAACTTTGAAACAAAGTTCCAAGAGGAGTAGTGTCTCTGGTTACTTTACAATAAAACATTCTCAGCAAAATGAGCCTTTATTTTTTCCTTTCTGGGGGTCTAGAAAGTCGTCCATGGAGGCAACGCAAGAAGGATAGACATTTCACCGGGTTTCCTTCATAGCAAATCTGTCTATCATAAATGAATGGTTTAAAAAACATGCAAACTAAAAATAAACGGAAATTGCAATGCAATGTTTTCAAATGCATCAATTATTAGCGGAATTAGTAAACAGAGTCAGCATCTTAATCCTTAGATTTTGTTTCAAAAAATGAAAATGCATCTCAGTTGATGGAACATCTCGTAAGTTTAAAAGTTTAGTGAAAATATACGCACTGCTATGTGAAATGTTAATATAATTATATTAAAAATAAATTAGGCAAATTTTTACTACGCAAGATTGCAGTGACCAACAAATTAACAAACACTTTGACATTGGAGCAAATCATGTAATCATTTAAATAACGACTAAACTCCTGTGATCGCCAGTAGGAGAGGCAGCAAAATTATACTACAGAAAGTTTCAACGAATGAAAAGCTTATCCTCCAGAATGAGCAGAATGAATTAAGGTTCAAGCTAAAAATTTAAAAAATCTCTCGAGTTTACATCAAAGTGTTGAGAAGCTCTGCCTCGTAAGGAGAAGTTGATCTCCAAAATCTTGAATTAGATAAAGGGTGAAATGAAGAACTGATTGTGAAAACAACCATGGCCAGACTTCACAAAGCAAATGTGGCCTCATAAAATAATGCACAACTCATTAGACTTACAAGGGAACCGGTGATTTTTTCGTTCCTGTCAGCAGAAAAGTAGTTTTGTCTTGCTATATAACAACGACACGAATAATGACAATCTCTCCGAAACCCACGCAGTCACATGCTCACACGAGGTTGCGCACATGCTCATACATGCATGCTTGTTAGATGCTGACAGTGAACGCAGTGTTGCGCCTGCCGGCAAACATCAGGGACACTATTTCGAGCTAGCCAAATACAATTAAAAATGAATTTCAGAGAAAGTGACACGCAACTCAATATACTTTCGGAAAGTTTTTTCAAATACTTAATTCAATGTTTCCTCTGTAATTAACTTTGGCGTTGATTTACATTTTAGCTTTTACGCACCTAAAAGCATTGGAAAAAAGTTTTTCCTTGGTTTTACTGCAATAAAACGCTATAATTTACTATCAAAAGGATAGTAAATTACATTTTTCAAGTTCACACCATTGTCAAGATTCGTCCCATTTCAGGCTATAATCAATCCGATCAACGGATGAATTTTTGACGGGATGTACACAGAGACACTATCCCTCTTCATTTAGAATATTTAAATATAAAACATGCGAATGAACGTGAATGAACATGTGAATTCATTGTAAAGAGTTTGTCATCGGAATAAAAAAATTATGAGTTCAGTTTATCCTTCGAACACATTTTCTGTGCTTTATCTATTTACGTTTGGTTCGCTTGCACTTAAATCCAGAAATATATCTGTCATCTCAGGGACTCAGAACGTTAGTTCAAAGTTTCAAACTGACGTTTAATACCCACAAAATTTTAATTCTAAACTCTATTTTTGAAAATGAAGTGAGTTTCCAAAGACTAAGATAGAGCGTGAACTAAGTCATTTTTCACCTCGCACCTATTAAACGGTCTCCCACACACCGCTAAACATCTGTCCACGTTTTTAGCTTTCCATATTTTGGAACCCAGTCCATGAAATTGTAAACTGCGACTTTATCGTAACTGGGCCTTTCATTTCTCGAGTGCTATTTGAAATACTTTGTACCGACAAACTTACAATTGTGACGATATTTTATTACAAAGAAAAGCTGCTTCGAGCTGGTCTGGTTTACTAATTTTCTTGATCACGTGGTTAATCTTCATACGTTGGTTGCGCTATACGAACCTCTGTAACTAAACTCACGTTGGGCTCAGGGTTTTTTTTATGTTCAAATATGTAGGTATGTATAAATATTATACACATACATGTATGCATGTAAGCCAAACGAGGGTACCGGCCCTGCTACAATAAAACGCCAGGCGTCTCCATAAATTATTGAATATTTTTAGCGTAATTTCTCATTTGTTATTACAACGGGTATCTGCTTGCTTGGTTGGTTTCATAGATACCATTCAAATCATATACAAATCTGGCATTCGCTTACTTTTGTTTATAAGTCAAAATATTACGTAAAAATTGAATCTATTGTTAAGAAAATGCAGCTTATCGCGGTGGAAGCGAGATATCAAAGTTCTACAAAAACTACTTTGCTCGTAATAATTAAATTGAATAATAATACACAGTTGATTCTTGCTTGGTTGGTGCGTGCGTCTGTGATGTTTAATGACCGTATCTGTGATACGAATTTCACCAGTGCACAAGTACAAGAATATTTTAATCGCGGGTACTATTTTGATGGATATATTTGTTTGTCATCCACATCTTGAGACTTGTTTCGAAGAAACTATCGAATCTCATCATTTTTGATGGGTCGTATACAGTAGTGTTCATATAAAAAGAAATTTACTCAATTGGGATGTTTCTTCAAATTATACTTTTATCTAAAATTTTCTTCTTTAGTATCCAAAATTTCCTCAGATCCCGCTATTATCTCAAACTATAATTGGGAAGTTCCTTCTTATCTGAATAAGAAATTTACACTTATTTTTTGCCCATTCACTCACTATTAAAATAAGCTTGATTATTCCCCTCGTCCCTGTCTACTGTTATGCTATTTTACACCGTGCTTATTTCGTATATTATGTGAAAATCTTCAAAACATTATTGATTAAAACACTTTTTCGCCCCATAAATTTTATCTATATCAATCACATATTTACTTTCACTAATACTTTCATCTTTGTTAAACACCAAAAAAGTGACAAGGTTCTTTAATATCACAGAACTTTTAAAATTATTCAAATGACGTATCGTTTGAGATAAAGCTATCGTAAATATTCCTAATATCTTTTAGGTAATTTAAACAAAATTAAATGTTAGAATTTGAAATAATAATTATAATTTGTCATGGAAAGAAATAATAGTTTTGTCCTAGTTAAATAGAATTTGCATTATTTTACCTTCTTCAGGAATGAAAACTATTAGCGACTGTTTGATTTTTACTATTTGCAATGTCATCAAATATAAACAGATAAAACCATTGCCGTCCACTTCTTTGATATCTAAAATCTCCTCATCGCCACGGTACATTTCTGGTTGCCTTTAGAAGGAAGATTGCTTAAAAACTGATCGAAATCGCCGCTCCCGTTTTTAAACAAATTCAAAATTCCCTCCTTAGAATAACCTTTATGCACTGTAATCCAGCTAATTATTTTCTAACTGAAATTTAATCATAAATGATGTTTTTCCACAATTTGAAGGACCAACAATAATTATAATTGTTCACAGTCTAAATGGTTATAAAAAATAATCCTTTTGTTTAATGTTCCTTGCATTATGATTCCACTTTAAAATACTTATCTTTTTATTTAACTAAGAAGGTTTTTAATAGGTTATAAAAATGTTCATTCTTATTCACCAATGTTTAGAAGGCCACGTTCTAAACCGAGGATTTTGTGTTCGAGATCTTGTATCGTCTTTAGTTTCATTTGATTTGCATCTTTTAATCTTGAGAGTTAACTTTGTAACTCATCATTTCTTCTTATTTCTCGTTGTCTTTATCTAACACAACATTCATTATTTAAATTTCTCTAGTTAGTTCTTCTTTTTTCTTCAGCCATTTGAGTGTAAAAGTTATTAGCTACACGAAGTCGTGTATCCATTGTTGCAATTCGATCATTTTAAGGGGTCGGATAGGTATAGTCTAGTGGCTGGTTTTGCTCCACTACTTTGTAAAAAAAAACATCATATTGATATTTAGTTTTAATTTCCTCGGAGTGACCAATTCATCTCTCAAAAAACCTCTGAACAGCGTTCATTAATATCTAACGTTTCAATATTTCCTCGAACTCGGAAAGCTACGAGGTTATTGACTCATTCTTGTAGTGTACTCATTTCATGCTTAGACTTCCATATGTACAGGGTGGCCCAGAAGTAACTGATCCTCATAATTTGCTAATAAAAAAAACGATGAACGCTAGAAAGTTGAAACTTGTTTCACTGGAAAGAATAACAATTTTATAGTTTTTTAACACTTTGTTTCGAATATAATATCCTTTGAATGGCCGCCACGGTTGTTTTGATAAATTAGGGCTCTTTTCCTTGTTACTTCCACAACGCTCCTTAGTGTCTCTGGCGAGAGTTGAGCTATTTCAGGAGAAGTGTTGTTTTTAATTTCTTGTAAATTTGTTGGATTTGTTCCATAAACTTGGGACTTAAAGTAGCCCCACAAGAAGAAGTCGCATGAGGTCAAATCTGGAGAACGAGGGGACCACTGGATGTCTCCAAATCGTGAAATTGAATGATTTGGAAAGCAATCTCTTAACAATGTTATTCTATTCTTGAGTTTTTCTTCTTGTGTTATTGTGTTCTTAGAAGGACTGATCTTTGTTTGAAAATGGATTCTGTAATCACTTGACACTTCTGTTATTGATGTCGTCTTAATGTAGGATTGCAGAATTATTCTGATTCTTTCTTCATTGCTGTAGCGAACCATTTTGAAAATTTGAGGTTATGAAATGAAGCAAAATTATTTCAGTTTATATGCTAGCTGAGTATATAGGATACCATTTAATAAGCTATTAAAATGTTATTCTTACAAATAAAACAAGTTTCAACTTTCTAGCGTTCATAGTTTACTTTTCATTAGCAAATTAAAAGGGTCAGTTACTTCTGGGCCACCCTGTATGTATCAGCTTCTTTTTGCAGATTCGATTTCCGTAAACTAACTTCGTTTTGGTTCAATATAATACATGGTGAGAGCTGCTGTAAACTACTTATGGTTCAATATAATACATGGTGAGGGCTGCTGTAAACTACTTATGGTTCAATATAATACATGGTGAGGGCTGCTGTAAACTACTTATGGTTCAATATAATACATGGTGAGGGCTGCTGTAAACTACTTATGGTTCAATATAATACATGGTGAGAGCTGCTGTAAACTACTTATGACTTCGTTCAAATCAGTTTTCCAGTGTTGTACTTTACTTCTATGGATAGAATTCGCTTTGAATTCTATACCATTTCCTTGAAACTCATTAATTTTGCTTCAGTCGTCGTTGTAAGATAGTCTCTATACTGCAATTCCATAGTCTGCAACATTGCAGTCGATGAAGTTAACTTACTACCAATGAAAATGAGTTTTCTATCCATTTCATAATTTATGTGCCCCTACATGTTGTCTACTTCTTCATTTGTCGTATTAGTCGATGCTTGAATATTATTGAATTTATTTTCAATGGAATCTTCAAGCTTGGATCGCAACTTCTCAATTTTTCATCTACCTTCTCAGATACTGTCGAGTCTAAATTATTCGATCTATAATCGATTGGAACTATTTTTGATTGTATATCCTTGATTAAATCTTCAAAACTACATTTAAAAATCTCGATATGTTCATTCACTTTATCTGTTCCTGTCGAGTCCAAATTATTCAACCTATCAACGATTACACTGAAATTTGACTGTAAAGCCATGGTTTTTTCAATTAATTCATTAATTAAAGCCTCCACAAATTTCAAACTTTGTTTTGCACACGAAAATTCCACGTGTATTCAATTGCTCATATTTTCAAAGGCTGAATACACTTCATTCCCTGATGTACCAGTCATACTTTTAACAAATTGTACATCACAATTTGCAACAGAGCTCTTAATTGCATCCAAATAGGAATTAACTTCCGATCCCTCACGAGAAGGTAGAAGAATCAACTTAGCAGTATAGATATTAAAGCACGACATTTTTTTAACAAAAAGCAATATTGTGTAAAATTTAGCTTTAATTGTTAGGTCATGAATTTGTCTTTTTACAATATTTATTCCACATTTCAAATGGTCTAAGACCATTCAATGGATTAAAACCAATTCTGGAACGCATATACACTCAAGCAATATATTCTTCTTTAACAAAATCATATAGATCTGGGTTTTGTCAACACGGAGCTTTATTGTGCTTCTTTTTGACGTCGTAAAGAATACCATCAACGTTTACTTTTTCAGCTTCTACATGACATATTTTTTCAAATAGATTTCTTTCCAATATTCTCCATGCTTTTCTTCTGGCTGTTTAATATGTTTTTTTTTGTAACATCAATATTTACACCACATAATTTACCCACTTGGCAAATTTTGAAAGCGTTATTCAATTAATTCTATAGGAGATGAGAGTTTGAACATAACAGCTTCTTCAAAATCATTAGTAACTTCTTCATCCTACAAAAATTTCTGATTTGAGGAAAAAGCGTCTAAAAATTAGTAGTATCTTTTGGTATTTCCAGTCTTTCACACCAGTATTGTATAAATTCATCAATTTTGATCTTAATCACTGCTTTTTCATACTCTTCATTCAGTTGTCTAATAAGATGTTTGTGGTCTCTCACTTGTATTGGAACAGCTTCTCCACGCACATTATCGAATTTTTTCACTTGTTTGTATGTATTCACCTCCATCAAAATCTTCGTTGAAAATTGTAAACACAGATTTTTTCTGTTACAGACAGTTTTCGGAGTTTGAATTCGTTTATAAACAGAAAAAACTTTTCTAAAATTAAGACCATCTCGTGCACACGCATTAGTGAAGCAATCTAGTGCAGAATTAAAATTACATCTTTCGTCGGAAGATTTATGCGGGTATAGACATATTTCTTCTGGAAAACGCTCTCCAAGAACAATAAAGTGACTTTTGTAAGTAGCTTATGCGTTGAGTGGTATTATTAGATACTTTCTAGGAAACTGTTCATTGTATAATTTTAAACATTTGTAGTTTTTACATTTTTTAAATAATCATGCATAATTAACGTGAAATAATTGCAAAATGACATATTCATTTTATTAAACTAATTTTGCCAAAGTTCCTTTTTTAACTGCTCTACGACATGGATCAGAACGTTCTAGAGGCGTATGTTTAAATATCATTTGGTTCTCTTCGGTAACAGATGGGTGGTATTTCTTCCATCAACATCTTGAGGAATGAAACCTAGTAAAATTGTTGGAAATTTCAATGCTACTAACGGTAATATTACTATATTTAATTTACTTTCTATTTTTCCAGAAGTTATTATTACGTACCATTTATTAAATATCAAGCTTATAATCAACTACGAACATATTCGATGAAAAAATGTTAAAGGTATTTTGAAATCATATTAGTCAAGCTGACCCATCGTGAGTGCGATTCGCTGTTTTGTACGAGTAGGTCAATTCTTCCAGTCAGTACAGCTAGCTGTTCTGTCAAATTATTATCAACGATAGTTATTCTATCCCCTAAAATTTTCATTTCATTATCGAATGATTGTTTCCTTGTATTACTTTTTCTTGTATTTACTCTGCTTTTCCACGTTCAAGTTTCTGGGTCTCGGTGTTTTCGCGCGGTTTACTGGGTTCTCTTTTTACGAGCATGAAATTTTGAAATTTCTATGAGGGTCTAACCGTAGGATTAGGATATTATGTGATCTGTCAAGTTGTAATGTTCATTTGAAGATGCCACACAAGCCAACACGCCTCCTTGTTGCTCTAAAGGCATTCGCTTAAAAAACGTTTGTGCGACGTGAAAATTAGTCAAGATATGGCTAGTATTTCTTAGTAAATAGCATAAGGTAACCTCGTTAACGTCCATTAAAAGTAATGAAGGAAAAATCCCTGAAGTCCCAATGAATAAAATGTAAGTTTCATGGTCAGAGCATCCCATTAACATTAACCTCAACTTAAATGTCCTTTCTGGTAAAAAGGTTGTAACGCGACTATTTCAGTGAAATTTAAATTTGAACGTGTGTTATTTGGCGGTAATGTGATTAGGATATTTTTATACTGTTTTGAAGATAATGAAAATATCATCTTTACATTATAGTAAGAGTCGAGCGGTATCTTTATCGTAACCTCATCCCTACATTGCTCTGTTCGCTCGTGATGAATTGGATGAACGCTGTAATTCCTGTTTGAGTTTTCTGGCACTCATTTCCTATTAGCATCATTCAAAGAGGTAGACACAGAGAGACAAATGCCTCGTGCATGAATGAAAGTTTACCATCTTTACCATTCGGTAAGTTTCAAAATTGGGTTGCAAACGTAAAGTTTTCTTCTAATTTCTAGGTAGAATCGCGTTTCCTCGAAACCCTTCTCGTTACATTTGGAGGAGTAATTCTTGATAGAGTCTCCGAAAACTTTTCCAACAAAAGGAGTTAATGTTTTTGTGGAAGTGAACTTTGCCGTATTAATTTGTCCTTCATTTTCCATTCTGTGCGCTTTACCTTTTTTTAATAGCTAAGCAAAATGATTAAGCATAAATTTGCAGGATACAAGGATGCATGGAACATAATATTTGTTCTTTCTGGCATGACGTTTAATCATGTCGGAGCTCGTTCTTCTAGGTCGACCAGATGCTATCATAAAGTTTCATGACTTTGAGGCAGCGTCTTAGACTGGTGGGTTAACGCTCATCTTGCTGTTCACGAGTGACATTTTTTACTCCCTCCGGCCTACTTGAGATACAGAAAAAGAATGGAAGTACTACAGGCGGCAAGAGTGTCATCAGCTCATAGCTTTTTCATTTGGGATTGATATAGAACTCAATCTTTGCTAGTAAATGTGAATGTATCCCTGTGTTCGCAAACCTTCTCTTGAAGAACTAATAAAACAAATGGTGATCTTAATTAAGAAACAACTACCTGTAAACCTTAAGGACAGCGTCCCCCTTCCGGACCTTTTTGTGTATTATTGAACCTTGAGCAATGAAATTTGGTATACGGATAGGAAATGCAATTGAGAATCGTTTATCTAATATGAAAAAGTGCGATTTTCTTGAAAAGAAAAGGGAAATCAAAGAAAACGATATTTTAAGGGGGGTTTTCAAAATGCTTCTTCTCCCACAGTTTTCGAGCTACAGTAAAGATTTTGGTATCATTGGATGCGGAAAAACGTGGACATTTCAAAAACTTGAAATGGTGTTCCGCAAATTTCCAGTTTTAATAAAAAAAATGGAAAAATAGCGAGCAAACTCAATTTTCGAAAAAATGCGGATTTATGACGTCATAGCTTTTGAACGAAATTAATTTTGCAAAACCATTTCAATTTTGTTAAAAGCCCTTGTCTTTTCGCATCCATTGATTGCAAAATCCTCACTGTTGCTCAAAAACTGTAGGAGAAGAAGCATTTTGAAACTCCAACATCCGGGGTTTTCAGTATAGGCAAAACAAAGAAACGTAAACAAATATAATGAAAAACTTTTACAAATTTTTGGTTCAGGTTAGACCCCTGAAATCATTATACGGTAATATATAGACATAGAAGATGACATAGCAACTTCGTGCCGTGAAGCAAGTGCCAGGGGGAGGTGT
>JACJUY010002801.1:2160-30972 GCA_014220935.1 Platorchestia sp. MABIK | reverse complement strand
ACAGAAAAACGCAAAATAAAACGATGTTCATGAGTGACAAAAACCTCTGAACTCCGTTTTCGATAAAATTTTTATCCAAAAGGTGTCCCGTATAAATAGGCTTACAATATGCAACCATTCATCATGTAAAATCTGATTTCTTGTGCAGGCTGCTGACTTGCGCATTAAACATCCCAAAAGAAAAATCTAAAATTATTTCTGGCCGTCATTTCTCTAAAAAGGAGTTTTCAGGTTTTGGTCACTCATGAAAATCTTTTTATTTAGCATTTTTCTGTACATGGTTATAATATGTGCATCGAATTACTTAATACCTTGTGTGTATGTGTATATATATATATATATATATATATATATATATATATATATATATATAAATATATATATTTAAATATATATATATATATAAGCTTGTCAAGGAAGCAGCGATTCTGGAATACAAATTTCATTAAGAAATATTTTATTCTTGTTAATAATGTGTGTTTATTTTTTTCTGGTTCTCTTATCGTGTTCTTTTGATCACTGGTCGTGAAGCTAAAGATTCCTCATAAAGTCATGAAATTAAAATTGCGCGACGCATTTCGTCCTTCTTCGGCTATCTTCAGGCTAAAATATTTATGGGGTCTGCAGCTACAAAAACCGAATGCTAGGGAGGCGGCTGCTATTAACGGAGTGAGCAGTTTAGCTTGAGTTCAACGAGGAAGGATGCTGAATAGTCATGGTAGTAAATGTTGGCAAATGGGGTACGTACATCGGCATGACAACCACTTTCCTCTTCAGACGTTTAACAATGTAGTTAGCATCCGGCGTTCCAAAAATAAACACGTACAAAACACATAAGATAGAACTTACCCACGAAAAGCTCGTCATTAATACAAAAATCATTTACGATGAATCAGATCATTACAAACTCCAAATTGTCGAAGCAATTCTTATCGAAAATAAAAACCCGTTCATTAATAAACAAAATACTGGAACTGTGCACACCCAAAAACCCTACACATAGTTTTGACCACAACTCCACGCCACGATTCTACCTCAACCGTCTCGCTATTTGCAACATCTACTACCATGACTGTTCAGCATCCTTCCTCGTTGAACCCAAGCTAAACAGCTCTCTCCTTTAGTAGCAGCCACCGCCCTAGCATTCGATCCTTGTAGCTGTAAACCGTATCAATATTTTGGAGTAAAGATGTCCGAAGACTGACGAAACGCATCGCGCAATTTTAATGACATTTCTTCAGGAGGTATCTTTAGTCTCACGACCAGTGAACAAAAGAACAATATAAGAGAATAGAAAAAATAAACATACATACTATTAACAAGAATGATGGAATATTTTTTAATCACAAATCTATTTATCCAGTTAGTGACGAAATTATTCGTACACCCCTCGTCTCTCAAAACTTTCTAGAATTACTCAAACTATTGTTGCCACAGGCATAAGATTTTCACTGGGTGTGACGCACGTATTAGTGACAATATTTCTAAGTTTCTAGAACAAAATGTCATTTTTCAAAGATTTAACAAGCTGAACTTCAGAAACACGATAAGACAAAATTTTTCACGCAGTGAGTTGTATTACACTTTATTGAGGTGAATCTACCATTTGAGTACATTTTTACTAATCAATAGCGTGACCACCATCTTAATAACATTTAAAAGCCTTTTATTATGATTTTTGACAAGCTTTTTTGTAGTTTCAGTTGAAATATTGATCCATTATTTGATGGCGATGCGTTTCAATTCCTGAAGATTCTTCGGACCTTTCTTGTTGATGTTGACTTTTAATTTCTGCCACAATTTTTCAATGGGATTGAGATAAAAACTCATCGAAGGCCATGACAGCACATTTATCTTATTTCTTTGGAGCCAGCTAGTTGTAGACTTGGCCGTGTGCTTTGGATTATTGTGTTGTTGAAATACCCACCGCCTTCCCAGTCCCAAACTATTAGCTGATACTTTCAAGTTTTCGTCCAAAATAGAAATATAGTCATCAGAGTTCCTCTTCCCTTCAATTGCATCCAATTTTTCAGTACCCGATGCAGCTAAACAACCCCAAAACATCAGTGATCCACCTCCTGTTTAACTGTTGCCACAGTGTTCTTCGGCAGGAAAGCTTCACCATTCTTACGCCAAACCTTTTTTGTCATTGCGCCCAAAAAGCTCGATTTTTGTCTCGTCACTCCATAATACTCTCTTCCAAAAGCCTCTGTCCTTATCCAAGTGTGACTTTGGAAAGTTCAAGCGAGCATGACATGACATGGTTTGTGGAGTGGAGTACTTCGAGGTCGGCGTCCGTGTAAATTGGTTGGGATTGAAATTGAAGGGAAGATGAATTCTGATGACAATTTTTCTATTTTGAACGAAAACCTGAAGGTTACAGCTAATAGTTTGGGACTTGGAAGGCGGTGAGTATTTCAACAAAACAATGACCCGAAACTGAAACTGGCTCCAAAGAAATAAGATAAATGTGCTGCCATGGCCTTCGATGAGTCCTGATCTCAATCCCATTGAAAATTTGTGGCAGGAATTAAAAGTAGACATCAACATGAGAGCTCCAAAGAATCTCCAGGAATTGAAACGCATCGCCATTGAAAAATGGAACAATATATCATCTGAAACTACGGAAAAGCTTGTCAAAAACTGTAATAAAACGCTTTTAAATGTTATGAAGATGAAAGGTCACGCTATTGATCATTAAAAATGTTCTCAAATGGAAGATCACCTCAATAAAGTGTAAAACTACTCACTGTGTGAATTATTTTGTCTTATCGTGTTTCTGAAGTTCAGCTTGTTAAATCTTTCAAAAGTAAAATTTTGTTCTAGAAACTTCGTATTATTGTCACTAATATGTGCGTCACACCCTGTGAAAATCTTACGCCTGCAACAACAATAGTTTTTGAGTAATTCTTGAAAGTTTGAAAGGCGAGGGGTGTACGAATAATTTCGTCGCTAACTGTTTATGTATATATATGTATAGAGTATATAACACCAACAATACCGTGCGCTTGTTTGCTAGTCATCATTGTTCTCACTCGGTATAAAAGGACAAATGCAGGATCTTCATTACTTCATTTCGAAAATTACCAATGATCGTTCACTGTATCCGGGATACGATCTGCTACAATAACCCATATTTTCTTAAAATTAGTAGAAGGAGCAACCCGACCAATTGGGTTTTCGCCAATCTAGTAGAGTGAATTTCTTCTGAAAAATCTAAAACAAGAATTCATGAATTAAATTTTTTCAGATTTTCAAACATGAATTAGTTGATAAATGAGTCGTATAAGCTTACACAGTCATGTCTAGCAACTATTTACGACAAACGAGTGTCGTGGTATAAAAAATCAATCAAACATTTTTTAGCATTAATAAAAATATATTTTAAAAGGAAACACAATCATGAGAATAAATTCTGAAGAATTGTTGTCTGTACTCCTGGTCTCAATCTTCTGAAAAATCCTTCGTCAC
The DNA here is from genome assembly GCA_014220935.1 of Platorchestia sp. MABIK. Classification (NCBI taxonomy): domain Eukaryota; kingdom Metazoa; phylum Arthropoda; class Malacostraca; order Amphipoda; family Talitridae; genus Platorchestia; species Platorchestia sp. MABIK. The sequence goes on along the minus strand of JACJUY010002801.1, from coordinate 27,501 downwards.
ACCCACGCACTCTGGACAGAACAGTCATTAGTGGTTGCAAATCTGTGCAGTGTTGAGTCAACGCGCTCTTGTATACAAACGTTGCACACAGGGAGAGTTTGTATACTTGCATGCATGTGTGTTATGTAAACGTTCAGGTGGTAATCTAATAATTGTTTGAGGACGGCATTATATTTACTTTTGTTTCAATTCTATGCTATTTCCATTTATTATTTTGTTCAAATTCTTATTAACCATATTGTGTTTTTCATTTGGAATTACCCCTAAACAAAGTTTTATCATATTTTATTTACATACTTCTGCAGTATTAATTTTCAGGAGCAGTTCTCATACATGATGAAGAACGCATTTGTTGGACAGGTCAGTCCGCTATTTACAGATTTTGAGCCACGAAGCTTCAGAGTTTGTATATAAAAGTTAAGAATAAACTTTTTCGAACTATTAAGAGTTAAAAGGATGAAATCTGTTTCGTCCCTAACCATTTTGCTGTGACTAGTCTGGTATATTATTCTAATGTATAGAAAGGTGCTAAAATCAATTGGTTCATTTTTTATGCGTACGCTGTAAGAAAAAATATTCGTGAATGGAAAAAATTCTTCAATTCAAATTGGGAGAGAATATTGTTGGATACTTAAAAAGTAAAGAACAGATTACGTGACATCACTAGGAGCATTGATTTAGACAATGATTGTAGGGGACAAGAAAGTAGAATAAAAAAAATGGATCAAACGATTTTGTAGTTTGTAGTTAAATTTATTTTGTAATTTCGCTGACACTGATAGTTTTTACAAATATATATTTTTTAACCACAAAATGAGAAAGGTAAGTAATGTGTTTTTGCATGCCTTTTTGAGAGTATTAAATTAAACAGTGGTTACATGTGTAACTAGCTCAGCTTGAGTTCCTTGAACAACCTTATAGTTTTTGCGCAAAAAACCTTGTCATAAAGGTGTACCTACCGTAAACGAAATTTAAGCATCAAACATCCTGAACACCAAAGAAAAAGAAAAGAAGAACAGTTTATTTCCAATAGAGATGGTACAAAAGTACCATCATTGGTTTTTAAAATATCTTAAAGTTAATACACTTAGATGCTACACACACACGAGCATTGTAATACCCATGTCACTAGTCGATAAAAAATTCTTGAGGGCAGTGTACTCCTAATCTTGCTTAATCTACATTTGATGATACATGTAATGATAAATATAAAAGATCAAGTAGGTTCTTTATGAAAAAGTAATTTGTTGGTCATATGTTATGAAAAAGTTTAAATGACTTGCAACTGTGAACATACAAGTCAAGTTATCGCCAATATGGCCGTAGAGAAATACTTGATCTCCAAAAATGATCGTGTTCTTATTGTGAGCTATACTATGTTTCTTTTCTAGGGACTTGAATTTATGCCAGTCAAAATTTATTTCTTTTCTTGAATAGATGAGATTTTGATCAGCAAATAAAGTTTGCTTAGCCTCTCGTTTTCACTCTCCCTGCCACGATATAACACCGAGAAAAGTATCTGTAGCATTTACTATGCTATTGATGGACTTCTTTTGAGTAATATTAAGTTTTTCTCGGGATTCAACATTCGTTTGAAGATCATAAGCTCTAATTGAACAGAAATTGATGAAAACAGGAAAATAAGCGACTAAGATCTGATTTTATTAAAAAAACATCCGTATTATAAATTTTTAATGTCACGTATTATATACATGACATTATAAAAAGGATTTTATAGATGATCGGATTTTAATATTGGAAAATATTTTTTGGACCAGGCCTTGCTATGGCTGTTGCTGTTCGGGGCAACTGTCTCCGAGGAGCATTTCTTCAAGTCGTCACTCCCACCTCCCGAGAAGCTGCACAAGATTCTGTTCCTGCTGCCTGTCTTTCTGCCCAGTCACGTGATGTGTGTGGCGCCCTTAGTCGCCGCACTGGCCGCCAGGGGGCACGAGGTACAGATAACTTTGTTTGCACTCTCACATGATGCATTTCTAACGTACTTAGGTACACCTTAGTACCAAAGCATTTTTCTCCAATTCCAGTTTTTTGTGCCCTAATACTTACGTATAGATGAACATTTAGTAATTCTTTTTCAACTGTCGATCGTCAAAGATGTTGTGAATGGGGATTTTTGCTCTAGCCTGCGACTTACTTTTTCAAATTAAAAGATAACTGTGACGATGGGTAGTCATTTTCTCCAAAAATTGCGCCAGACGTGAGGTGACCGCGTAGTGACTGAGTAGCCAACTCATGGTGGTGCATATATCATTGCTATTGCTTTTTGTGAGGGATCAGGGATATAAGGGGAAATACACTCCTGATCAAAAGTTTAAGACCACTTGCAAATTTAGAAAAATGCAAACTTTTCAGTGATAAAAATTAAATGCATTCAACTAGGGATCGGTAATTACTAAAGGTAAAAGGTGAGAAAGAAAAAAAATAACAGTTGTAACAATTTATTAAGAAATCAACACTTTTAATGAATAATGACTTTTTCAGTTGATCAAAATGATAAGACCACGTACAAAAAACATAGGAAATCTTTCTTCAACGACGTTGAAGCGAGCAAGCATTGAACTGAGTAATGAGTACTGCCTCCATTCTTGTTAATAACCTCAAAAATTCTTCGTGACATACTAGAAACGAGGGTTTCCATGAGGGCTCGAGGAATGTTGTCCCAGCTCCTGAAGATGGCAGCATGAAGTTCGTTTACTGACGCGAATTGCTTACCATTTCCATAAACATCTATCGCCATCCACCCCCAAACATTTTCTATTGGGTTTAAGTCCGGCGAACATGCTGGATGACTCAAAACAGTGACCCTATTTTCTTGAAAGAAAGTCGTAGCCTCGTGGCCGCTGTGGACTGTTGCATTATCCTGCTGAAAAATCCATCCATCACCACACAGACGAGGACCCTCTGCTGACAAAGATGATCTTTGCAGCATTCCGACGTAACCAGCAGCTGTTTGACGACCCTGCACCTCCTGAAGCCCCATGGTTCCTCTGAGTAAAATGCGCCCCGTACCATAACGGAGCCTCCACCACTATGGCGCGTGGAAAACATTTCAGGAGGGATTTCTTTGTCATGCCAGTATCGTTGGAAGCCATCAGGGCCATTCATATTGAATTTTTCTCATCAGAAAACCAAACTTGAGACCACTTCTCAACGTCCCATGTTTGGTGCTCACGAGCAAACTGTAAACGGGCCACTTTGTGACGTTGAAGCAGCCGAGGACTTTGTAGACGTTTTTTGTTTTTCATGCTGTTTTGTCGCAAGTGCCGCCTGATCGTTACTGCACTGCAATCAGCATCTGTGAGGGCCTCAATTTGCTTGGAAGACCGTCCTCTGTCCTGAGAAACCACCCGTTTTATCTCTTACCCAATGCAGGTGAAATTTTTCTCGGTCTACCACTAGATTTTGCTGTTCCATAATTCTCTGGGTCCTTTAGGAAGTTGCAAATTACAGTTTTACTGCAGTGAATCTCAGCTGCGATTGCGCGTTGCGACAAGTCTTGCTCATGCAGTTCGACAATTCGACCACGTTCAAATTCGAAAAGTTTGCTTGCTTTGGGCATGGTGAAACCTTTACGCTATCAGTGCCAACCTGTAACTAATCTAAAATACCGGAAGTTACCCTTAAACTAAACTTTTTTTACCCTGGTCTTATAATTATGATCAACTGAAAAAGTCCTTATTCATTAAAAGTGTTGATATCTTGATAAATTGTTACAATTGTTATTTTTTGTTTTTCTCACCTTTTACCTTTAGTAATTATCGATCCCAAGTTGAATGCATTTAATTATTTATCACTGAAAAGTTGGCATTTTCTAAATTTTCAAGTGGTCCTAAACTTTTGAACAGGAGTGTATTATTTCATGACACTCAGCCTATTACACGAATACTATTATAGTAGCAGGATCCGTGGAAATTCCACGGACAATGTCATCGTTAAGCTAGATGGACTCGTGAAAAAATTCCGTCAACATGACCTATCCTAACCGAACCTATCCTAACCGAACTTATCCGAACCGAACCTATCTGACTGTTAGGTCATCGCCAGGATGGGCCGACTGGTGCCTCTTTACTACGGAGGGAAAATAATTCTTCCCTCGAATAACTGAGCTCGCGTATAACAGATACTAGCAAAACGTACTTCTGTCGCGATCTTAAAATTTTTAAAAAGGAAAAACTGAAGAGAGAAAAACTTAAAAATGAAAAACTGAAAAGAGAGAAAACTTAAACAGGAAAACTTAAGTTGAAAACTCAAGAGAAAAACATAACTTGAAAACTCGAAAGCTTGTTAAGCTCAGCTCAAATTCAAAGCTTGTTAAGCTCAGCTCGAAATTTCAGAGCTTGTTTAGCTCAACTCAAAAATTCAAAGCATGTTTAGCTCAGCTCAAATTCAAAGCTTGTTTAGCTCAGCTGGAAATTTCGCTACTTGGCCGCAGCCACCTGAAATTCTGATGAAAATTGGAAGTTATCGCATCAACTAAGAAATGTTGAACAACCTCTCCTTGAAAAATAATCAGTCTGCAGCTGACTTCTCTTTTATTCCTGAAGTATCAGGAAGATTCATATGGAAAAACAAGCCTAAGAAAATACGGCCTCTCTTAGATCAACTGACGGCACTCAGGAATCCCTAAGACAGGGACGTTCTAAAAAGGGTGACGCCCGAACAAGGACTCGCCAAAATATCTATCAATTAGCGCCCGAACAGGGACTCGCCTACAAAATAACCATCAATTGGCGCCCGAACAGGAACTCGCCTACAAAATAACTACCAACTGGCCCCCGAACAGAAGGACTCGACTTCCTGAAAACCAAGCAAAAGAAAAATCTAAAAAAAATTATTGTGTTCAACTTGCCCGAGAATACATGACTGCCCAAGGCCTCACTCCGGAGCAGCCAGACTACCGTGAGATCTTCCTCCGACGACTACAATTGCTAGAGGAACGAGAAAGAGAGAGAGAAGAACGAGAAAGAGAAGACCGTAAGAACACCAATGGTCAGTGTCATGCACCAACTGTCAGTGTCATGCACTAACTGTCAGTGTCATGCACCAGCTGTCAGTGTCAGGTAACAGATCAGTGATCAACAGTGGCGACCAGATCAGCGATCAACAATGGCGACCATCGACCTCTTCTATATCTGCAACAAACTCAAGAGAAAATTTAACTTGAAAACTCAAAAGCTTGTTTAGCTCAGCTTAAATTCAGAGCTTGTTTAGCTCAGCTCGAAATATCGCTACTTAGCCGCAGCCACCTGAAATTCTGAAGAAAATTGGATGTTTTCGCAGCAACCAAGAACTGTGGAAAAACCTCGCCTTAATAAATAATCAGTCAGCAACTGACTTCTATTTTATCCCTGAAGTATCAGGAAGATTCTTATGGAATGACAAGCCTGAGAAAATACGGCCTCTCTTAGATCAACTGACGGCCCTCAGGAATCCCTAAGGCAGGGACGTAATAAAAAGGGTGACGCCCGAACAAAACGACTCGCCAAAATATCTGTCAATTGGCGTCCGAACAAGGACTCGCCAAAATATCTATCAATCGGCGCCCGAACAGGGACTCACCTATAAAATAACTATCACTGACATATTTGTACGGAAGAGACTTCTCTCATGGTCAATAACATTGGATTCTAGGAGGGACTGTAACAAAATTCCAAAATAACTTATCCCTACTGGAGATCAACTTTCCTAACCGAACATAACTTAACCTAACCCAACATGACCTATCATTGCTCAACGTAACCTATCCTAAACTAACTTATCCTAATCCAATTTAAGATATCATAACTCAACATGTCCTATTCTGGTTCAACTTAAACTATCCTAACCTAGCATAACCAATCAGCAAAAACCCAGGCGCATCTAATCAACAAATGTGTTTTGATGTAACTGATAATTTTTGAATAGCGCAAAGAATTAGCGCTTTGGACAGAAACCCCATAAAATGCAGCAAATATGTTTTTATTACCATTTATATGAAAGTAGCGTCCATTGCATTCTAAATTTAGAACAGACATATATGAGATAAAATGCGTACAAATCAACAATCAGAAAGTATTATTGTGCTACATAGTTCAATGCAAATAATAAAACCAAATTGTAAAAGACAATTTTCAATGTACAACTTCATTCTAGCACCTCTTGGGAAGCTACATTCTTAGTTAAAGTACGTCCTTTTCTCTTTCCCTGTTTATCAGTGTCTATTACCTTAACTCACACATCTGAGAGTTTGCATGCACTTGTCCATATTTTGCTTTCTGCGCTGGGATAAATTCCTTTGCTGCTCTCGGTATTGTGATTGCTGCTCCTAGTCCAAATTTTAGCTTCTTTGCTTGGAAAAATTTCTTTGCTGCTCGCGGTATTGTGATTGCTGCTCCTCATCAATATTTTCACGCATGATTTGTTTTCTTCGACTGTCTCGCTGAAGGTACTCTTCACGTTGTACATCGTTCATTGCAGCTCGCCTCACTTGCTGACGATGCCTGTCCCTTTCAAGGATTTCCTGTCGTTAATCATTCCTTATTCGCTGCCGGTAGAGTCTCATTCTATCGCGAGTAGCTTCCAATCTTCGCTCCATTGCGTGGCTCTAAGGCTATAATTATCACTTAAACGTGAAGAAAAGGTACAGTTCTCTGATTATATTTCTCAACAATTAGGAGAAGTTGATATAAAATGCCAAACATATCAATGCATGTAAAGGCGATTGATGGATAATTTGGCTTAGTTTGGGTGCCAATTGATGGATAATTGTGAGTTGGTCCTTGTTCGGATGCCACCCTTTTGACCCTGTCTTAGTGATACTTGAGGGTCGTCGGTTGATCGATAAAAGGCCGTAATTTCTCAGGCTGTTTATTCCACTGGAATCTTCCTGGTATTTCATGGATAGAAGAGAAGTCAGTTTGGCGACTGATATTTATTTAGTCGAGGTTCGTCATCAATTTTTCTGTTGCTGCGATAAACTTACAATAATTTCCAGAATTTCAGATGGCTGCGTGGCGAAGGTGCAAAACTTGCAATAGTAGTCAAGCAAAAAAGCGATTGAGCTAACAAGCTAACGAAAATTGAAATTCGAGACAAAAGTACGTTTCGCAACTATCCGTGGTACGCGAGCTTAGTTTATTCGAGGGAAGAATTATTACTTTCCCTCCGTAATACAGAGGCACCAGTCGACCCATCCTGGCGATGGCATAACAGTGGTCTTTTAATGTAACACTCAGGAATTCGGTATCCATGATACCGCAAACTCGGATGAGAGTGTAAAGGACGGACTAAGTAACTAAGTAACTAACTAAGGGAGGAACAAACAAAATAGTACATAGATTACTAATGTTTTAGGTTGCTTTTGTAACATGCACATGCACTTGCATCTCGTCAAAAATGACTGAACTCAATATTTTCTTCGAATAAATCTTCCCGTTGTGGATGACAAACAAATATATATCCATCCTAATAGTATCTGCGATAAAAATATTCTCGTACCTGTGCAGTGGTGAAACTCGTATCACAGATACGGTCGTAAGGAACCTTAAGAGTGTGATAGAGGGACGGAAGAAGCGGACACCAAACAAAGAAATAGACACACCAAGGGTATCATAGTTAAGATTGGCTATGTGGGTTATATAATGAAAGAATTTCAGGCGAAACATAATTCAAGTGAAACCCCTCCAAAGAATAATTTTATTCTACTTTATTTTGCCATTATAAATTCACACTTTGTAACGGCATTCATTTTTTGGTATTTGTTAACCTATTAGTACCAATTTAAAAGTTCATTTTACAGACGAAGGAGTTTGTTGAGCTCATAACAATGAAACAATTTTGATGTAACAGATAAAGTGATTCTTCGTTAAAATTCTACGTTCTGATGGTGTTAAAAATGTTATAGAGGTGAAATTTTCTTTGTAAAAGAACCATAGTTCGATGACTCTGTACATTGCTATAAATGACTCTCCCTACTCGAAACGTAGATATCAAAAACATTACGGAAGTTGAGTGGAAAATTATAGAGAAGAATTCAGTCGGATTTACGACTATAACGGACATTAGCTCATATTAATGTGGTCTACAAAGCAGGAATGACTGACCAAACGAATGAGATTACTTCTCATTTCATTTAACTTTAAAAAAAAATTCGTTAAAACTTCATCAAATTTCATTTTTGTGCGACTATTTTTCAATAGATAAAGTTTTGATGTAAATCTCAAGTATTGTTTATTTGTTTATTGTGCAATTGAGTTTTTTCAGAAAATAATGCCTTATCATTCTCAAACTACATACTGCGATAAACGCAAATTAATTGTTGAAGTACAAATTCCCTCTTCGACATCGCGCTGCAAGTTCAAAATAATTATTATTTCAGTCAGTGTCAAGACAAAAGGAACGAATTCGAAAGGAATTTTCAAAAACACAGGATTGTCACAAACTGAGAACTGACAGACCGAACTGACAGACTAGTACCGAAGAACTGACAGACTAGCAATATTTTTTCCACATAAATCTTCCTATTACTCTTACATGCATGTGTGTTCATATCTGAATCAATGCGAATCAACGCGAAGAACTTGATTATGTATAATAATTATTAGCTTCATTGCACAGGTTCACATGCTATGCGATCTCCACGACACCTACAGGCTCCCCAACGTAACCTGCATACACTTGGACTCCAGCTTCCCTACGCTTGAGGAAATACCGGCGTACAGCTGCTTCGACAACATGGAAAGACACTTGGAATTGTCTAGAGAATTTCTCGAGCAGATCACCGAGTTGGTGTACAACTCTCAGGCCGTATTACAGCTGTATGAAAAGAGGAAGGAGTACGACGCCATTGTCATAGAAGTGACGGCTATGTTTGTACGTACTTCAGTGGTTAGTGTTGTGTAGTTGTGAACCCCAACATTTAATTAACAACAGAGTGATGTCATGGTGATACAGCAGATGATGGTGTAGTATTTAATCGCATAGCTAAAAAGAATAAAATAGGCTTGTATGAAATATATCAAAGATAGATGATTGAAGAGGGGGGCTAAGAAAATATACCCAAAGGGGAGATTTATTTGACGCTTAAAATTACTTAACCATGATTTTACGAAACGATAAGCAAGATATTCCTCATGTTTAACAAAGATCAATGTTAAAACGTCTCAAATCTAAGACGAACGCTTTATTTTAATGCAAAGCAAATCTTCGCACGAAAAGTAGAGTTCAAATTTTCTTTTTTCAGGGAAAATATCGAATCCAAACTGAATGTAATATTAGACCAACAGTTAAATAGTTAAACTTCAGTGTGAGTGCATATTGATACTATAGATTTCACTGTACTGTGATACTCTCCTACTTCAACTTGAAGCAATATTTGGAACATGATAATTATTTTTTCAATAAAATATGAGTGGAGTGTAGGAAACAAAGTATATCAGCACTTTTCTTCTGTCGGCAATTGCTTGCGAATGAAGAATCTGATCAATCCATCAAAGAAAATTTATGTATTGAAAATTACGTACAAAATTATTCCTGTTACATAGGAATACACTGTCGCTGTGTTCTCCAGGCGCTGTACCCGTTCGCACACGAGACAACATATGCTCTCTTCAGTACGCTGTCTCTCAACCCGTGCCAGAGTGCAGAGTTCGGCAACGTGCAGAACCCTGCGTACGTCACCAGTGGACTTTACGAATATCCCCAGCCATATTCGTTCGTGGACCGCGTCCAAAATTTGTTTTCAACATTAGCTTTCTGCTATGTCTATCGAGGGATCTCCAATCATGTTGAAGAACGAGTAAGTTTTCTTTTAATTCGTTTTTTGATTCGCAAGGTAGCCATTTCGGATGTTTTCGACGGTTAATCTTTGCAGAGATGAAAAGGATCTTCACATTTTTAGGGAAAATTTTTCATTCATAATTTTAGTTAGGGATCAACGTTGAAATTATAGCACTGAATATTTAATCAATTTATCTGTCTCCATATACATCTCTAAATGCCTTCTCTACTTGAACATGCACTTGAAAGCTTGTAATTAATCGTCCAAGTTCTGCTTCAGGTTATATTTCAGGGCAAAATTCCATGCCTTGCTTTATAAATTAGGGTGGAAATAACTTTTGTCCTCATGCTGCTTATTAATATAAACGGTATTGTAAAATTCTTGATAATATAAAAATGCATGGCGACATGAAAATTCACTCATCTTACAACCTCTATTGTGGATAGGATTTGCTACAAATATGGACTTCGTGAACAATATTTCCCTAATATTAGTCGAATAATCAACAAGGGAAAAATTTGCCTTTGAGGTAAATAAAACAGAATTATTGTAAGAAAAAGCATTAGGTAACAGTATGTTCCTTGAATGCAGTTTGATTTTGAGGAGGATTTAAAAATGTTACCACTGATATGGTGGCCACCAATGTCGACACAGTTTCAAAGTTATTTTTAAAATTAGACATAGTTGTTTAAATTATGTCTTATGGAACATTGATTTTGTGAGTTACTGCTACCTGTAGATTTTCAATACTTCTCGTAGGATTACAAATGAACGACAAGAAGCATCCAATGGCATATCATCTAGTAGAGACCATTGTTCATTCGTATTATCGCCGGTGAAGAATTTGACGTTTAATACACATAGGAAAATTTCTTACACATTTTACAATAGCGGGTTGGGATTAGTTACAGAAATGTTTTCTTCTTCAAAAATATAAGGGCCCCACGCGTCAAAATATTTCACGGCTTCGGCAGGAACATTTGGAGAGTTGTAGTTGGTGCAATTCACGAGAATTAATGCTAGACCATTGTGGAAAGATTAATTAATAAAGCATTTACGATAGTTGAAAATGAGCTTCATCATTGCTGTTCACGGAATGCTGTACGTATTTTTCCGGCAACACAAAGTTGTTTGGTTTTCTCATCCCTCTCACCCAATTCACGCTCATCAAAATTGAATTCAGTGTAACTCACTGCACTGCAACCATTTTTTGTAACAATAATAGTTTCATTTTTATATACCTCGAAACGATCTGCATCGTCTCTGCCTGACTCTGTATAAACGTAATCTGACCCAACAGGTCATAGGTTTATAAAAACCTGACAGTTTTGTTTACCTGCTTGCTTGTTACCGTCCACTCTTCGTTCTCGGTATTACGTACGAGCGTAATTCGTCATCATGCTTCAAGTAATAACAAATAATAAAATTTAATATTTTTACTCGGTGTGTTGCGGATAAGATCTGGAACGATGTACAATGCATGATAGTAAGACGAACTGAGGAATTTCAGATACAGCGGTGATGAACAAAAATTAAGTATCTCAATGCTGGGAATCAAGCTATGAAACCAAAAAGCAGAACTTTTAAAAATGAAGATACCAAATTTAGGTTTAGTCTGAATGGAATCGGGAAATAATTCACTTGAAGGCAAATAAAAATGTACAAAAGGTTGCGTACAAAGAAAACATAGGCTTCGATATCCTTGCATTCAGTCATGTCTTTCAGACAGTTAACATGACGAATTGGTGTAGTTAATAAGGTTAGATAATGTCAATTGATTGGACTTGGTTGGTTGTGAGGCAACTCAAATTGATGAATAAACACGTACATCCACTTCTGTCAAAAAAATTCAATAAATAAAATAAATAAAAGTAGAAGAAACAACTGTCTCATATTTGTGGCCGCCACCCCAAGCGCTCCAATCGTTGCTCCTTCTTCTGGTCGGTTCCAGCCGCTGTCAGCTTGCAGTCATAACATTCTCTCTCTGAATTACCCAAAACTTGTACTGTGACAATAGCTACAATGCGTTAACAGGGTCTCTAGTTTAGTCAATACGTGACTGTAAATCGCAGTTAAGATATCGCAGTCAAGAACTTTGTATCTTTATCATTGTATCAATAAGAACTTTGATCATTTGTAAATCGCAGAAAAGAACTTTGATCATTTGTAAATCGCAGATAAGAACTTTAATCCTTTAGTTAAGTGATGGACAGTGTAGAACACATTCGATACGATGGGATTCCTTTCTAAACTACACCCAAAACCATCCGACACTCGTTGGAACTAAATTCATGCGTTTTCGGAGGAACGCAATCGCATTACTGTTTTCTAACTATTTGTGAAAGTCGACTTGTCAGCAAATGAACTTTGCGAGAAATAAATACTGAATATAACTAAATGTGCTCAACATTTCCGACTAGATAAGCAAAATATTCCCTGGACTGCCGTCACTGCTTGAGGTAGAACGGAACGTCAGCCTGCACTTGGTGTCGACCAGCTCTGCCATTGAGGGACCCATTCCTCTCCTGCCGACGCAGGTCGAGGTCGGAGGTCTCATCTTGCGTCCCAACCGCCCGCTACCTGAGGTACCGTCTCCAGTTTAGCCTTTATCTCATGTATTATCTGTAATTTGACTTATACGCATGGTTATGTCAACGCATTGACGTGAATATTTTTTAAAAATCCGTAAGTGTCTGTTACCCCAAGTACTATATTTCATCGGTTACTTACACAGATAGTTGCATTGTAGTAGTTCGAGTAGTAAGTTGTTCAGCAACAATGTTCTCGATTGTTCCCAATGACAAAACTTATGCAATATTTCGAAACCGCCAATATGCACACAATTTTTATACAAGGATATCCGAACTGGTCTACAAGGATATCCGAACGGGTTTTGGATGTCCTACATATTTTAGGATATCCTATTTTCTACAAAGAGATCCAAACTGGTGCGAGGGTTATGGACAGAAAACAACAGTATTGAAGCGTCTGTCTGAGCTACTCAAAAATTCTCACAAATTATCTGAGACTGGACTTGGATATTATAAGGAATGCTGGATTCACAGAAGCTGAAGTATCTAAAGTTTCTAACGCTCAAAGCATGTTATTTGGAGGTGAACGCTAGAAACCTCAGATATATACTTCATCTTCTGTGAATTCAACATTACTTATTAGTAAATCCCTCATTTTAATTTAAAAACTACAAAAAGGTTTCTGTTTCCCAGTCAATTCCAGCTCTATTTGAAGCTTCAGGAGCAGCAGGACAATAGTGCACGCTCTTCACCAATGAATGCAAATACTGTATCTAGTTTGCACTAGAAATAATATATGAAAGATGCTAAAAGAAAAACATGTGTTGGTTGAGACTGACTCACAAGAAAAGAACTTGAAGCACAAATTTTCACTTGTAATTACCAACTAAATTATGCTTAAGTTCAATATAAAAATTGTTTGAAGCACCACAAAATGTCTAGGAAATGTAGTTTCTTTCTATTTTGTTCAGAAACACGTAAGCAGGAGACGGAACTGGGGAGGGAGCCTAAAGTCCACAGAGAGGAACAGGATCATTACCACAGTAGACTCGATGGTGTTAAATTGCACCTGTGAATACGCTTTGATAGATGCTGTTTAATTTTTAAAATTGAAATTGAAAATAACATGTCAAATTGCTGTGATATTGTTTGAAATGCATTTAAAATACAATAATTGAAAGAATATATTTGTGAACACACATTTTCGGGAATATAATGGCTCTCGAAAACCTCTCATTTCATTCTTAAATATATTTCAGAACGACTTTTAAAATAGGGTTTAAGGCATTACTTATGCAGCCAAAGGATGTTTTTTTCAAAGAAAAGAATGAAGCATTGTAAAGTGATGGTGGTAAACTTAAGAATAATGTAAAAGAATCTAATTTTCCTATTGCACAATGTAACTTAGTCATTAAATAACAAAGAAATCTTTCAGAAATTGAAGAAATGGTTAAGAAGGAAATGCAAATGTACATGACAGTTGGTACATGATTTAAAAAATTCGCTCACTGAGTATTTTTTCTGTGTTCTCAAATGTGATATTTATCAATGTGATATTTATCAATTCTAGTTCATGAATGGTTAAGAGCATGCGATTTTCTATGGCCAAGAATTATTTCAACTGTTAAAAAAATGAATTTAAGGTCACCAGTGATTGATGCAACTAAAAAAGTTGAAGTGAAATTTAGAAGCATAGTCAAGAATTTTTCTCTGATGGTCAATAAAAAATCATAAAATTAAAGAAAATTTGAAATAATGTAAAAATGTAGTTGTAATGAATCAAATTAACGGAAAATTTCAAACTCTTTACATTCTGTTATTCCAGGAACGTCTACAAATTGAGAATAAAAAGTAGCTACGCTGTGATCGAAAAAAATATACAGCTTAGAAACACAAACTCTCATGTTGAAGGATATAGGAATTGGAATGAAAATAATTGAGAATGCGAGCAAAAAACTTTTTACGACTTAGAATTTAATTATCAAGACAATGAAACGCTTCAAAACTTCAAAACAATGAATTTTCAAGATGAATAAAAGTTGAACATTGTAAATAAAGAGCGACCAATCATGTTCATGAGAAATCATTAAACCAATAGCCACGAATAACTGCATCAGTTGACAGGAAAGTATCGGTTATGGAGAGAACTACAGGCTGTAGCGCCATCGTCTGCTGAATCAAAAAGTGTTAAAGAAGCTTAAATCTAATACAAGTTCAAAAGGTTCGGAAAATGATGGATTTCAAGGAATAGCAATAGATTTAAAAACAGAGTCAGTCGTATAGAAGAAGTCAAGGAACTAACTAAAATTTTGTGATGCAAACAATATTTTTCCTAGAGGTTTGAGATATATTGCCAACCCAATTGGAATAAGTTAATTAAATTCGCGCTTCAAAATTAAACTGGTTAGGATGCAAAATTTTTAGCAGAGGAAGGTGTACCGAATGAAATAAAAAATAATTTAGAGTCCATACAAGGTCAAGAAGTCTTAAAGTTTTAAGGATCGTAAATTTTTAGCTATTATAATTGGTAGGAGTTGACGTTTTTGGACAGCAAAAACCACCGATTTAGTTTCAAATTATCAGTTTCTTAGGCAGTTTTGTCCTGGAATCCCGTAGTACGTAAAGATGCTCAAACTAAGATGCTCATCAGAAAACTTCTTTTCACGTTTAATCAAAGTGTAACCCAGGAACTATAACATTTTTTCAGGACATTGCGGACTTCCTTGAAGGCGACGACCCCGTGATCTACTTGAGCTTTGGAATGACATTCCACCAAGAAGACACAGTTCATCATAAAAAGAGAGAAATGCTCATTTCAGTTCTACGGAAACTTCCCTACAAAGTCATTTTCAAAATAAGAAAACAGCAAATTAAAAGAGTCGGCAATATCTTATTTCACAATGACGTACCTCAGCAAGATATTTTAGGTGAGTTTTTTTTGTGAAGTTTTTATTGTATTGATCCATTACTGCCAACAATGATCCTAAACGAGACCATATTTACACTTTTGCACACTAGCAAACCTGTTCATGCAATTGTAAGACACAGAGGCAATCTACACCAATCTAAATATTAAAGCCCAATATCTACATGCCTCTCCATGCGCAGAGCATCAAAAAATAATTACGTCAATTCAATTGTTTTAGTTGATTTTGGACCTATCTTCTCTGACCAATGTTTTTTTGATGAATTCTTATATCATTAATTTTTATGGTAATGAAAACATTCATATTTTCAAAAATGATTCTCTATATCAGGCGTGTAGAGCTCAGAAGGCGAGCCCGCCATTCCCAAGGTTTTTCATCACAGGGCGATGGGAGACAGCTAAGCGTGGCCCTCCTGTTGACATGCTCCAGTTGCCAGGCAAACAATGACACTGTGGCCTATCAGGTCATCCCATTAGTTTTGTCCAAATTTTGAATAAATTAAACAAGTGACCTCATTTTATATTTAATTAAAGAGTCAATCATCAATGGAACTTCCCTGATTATCTATGGCTTCTTTCCCTGTCTTAGCTAGCATATTAATACCATTTTGGTAAAATTATTTTAGTTGTGGTTCAAAGAACTCTCAATCGTCAGTTTCAACCTCTTCTTGCGTTGCAAAAACTGTTTCTTCTAAATAATTTTGTATGCTACGAAACAAATGGTAGTCTGATGGAGCTGCTGAGTTTCCTTCCTTGAACTCATGAAACATTATGTGCCTCAAATGATTCTTGAGAACTTCTATGTTAGCAGGATTTTAATCTACCAAATTTTAATTTTATGGTTCTGTAAAATAAAATTTGATCAGTATAAATGCATCGAAACCACAAAATAATGTTCTGCTCCATTAGACATTATAAAATAAAGTGATATGTTTGGTTATCACATCATTACATTTTGAAATCTTCTGGACTGTTTAACGGTCTTCGAGGGACTGAACCATAACTGACTTTACTATTACTGCATCTATTGTTTCTAGAATAAAAACAATAAATATTTAATTTTTAAACATAAATAGTTACCCATTTAATCTTCATTGTTTATTTTTATATTTTGTTTAAATACTTTTAGTGAATATTTAATTATAATATTTTTATTTATTTTTAATAAATGTTCAATATAATTTTGCGAGATAATTAAATTCCACTCCAGCTCACCCGAACGTGAAACTGTACATAAGCCACTGCGGAGCAGCGGGAGTCCAGGAGGCCGTGCACAACGGGGTGCCCATCGTGGGCTTGCCTTTCATTTTGGAGCACTTGAAGACATCTCGAGTCCTGGCGGAGGCAGGTGTGGCCATCCAGCTCTCGTGGGATTCACTCACAGAGGAAGAATTTGAAAAAGCCGTTACAGAAGTGATGGTCAATCCAAGGTGAGCTACCCATTTTTGTGATCGATCTATTAATTAGCTTAGCGATCAATGCGCTGAGATTAGGAAAACGGCTTCTGTATCATGTGATCCATTTCTATTCGCTCCGATACCAATCAGGTTTTTCTTCTCTGACTTAATCATTGAAGTTGTTCCTTTCTCTGCCCTAAGTACCTTTTTCAGTGACGTCAACTTTCATTTTGAAGTGTCTGAGACAAATTTCAATTTCATGCGGAGACAATGAAATGCAAATAATTCCCTTCATGATAATGGAATTCACTGAATTGTTATCCTTCGGAAATTAATGACAATCTGAATGCCACAAAAGTTTTAGCGCCGTCGAATAAGTGATGTCCTGTCAGTAATCAGCATAAATCATCGTCAACTCACATAATAATCCGAGATTGGTCATTAAACTTAATTCAGAAGATCAAAAAATTCGATGCATTACTTTAGCATTTCGACCTTCAAAAAGTAATGCTCAGGCCGCAAATGCTGCCGTGCTCGACCACTGCAACTTAGATGCAGATTTTCAACTAAATGATAAAAGATGACCTCAACAAATTTTACAAATTTAACAAATGAAAAATCGCAGCTTTTAAAACGTTAACTTATCATGTATTGCATGACAATTGGGTTATTAAATGCAGACATTTTAGGCATTTGCGTACTACATCTGTATTTATTATCAGCCTCTGAAAAGTACGACTTATACGCATCTACATTTCATTTTGAAATTAAAATAGAATGTATTTAATATCGCTGAGGACACTTGGGCTTATGCTCTGATTCCTTTGAATTTCCTAATAAAAGATGTTGTCTTTTCAATATTAATGAAGAGATGTACTGTCTAAAGTAAAAGTAGACAAATGATGTTGATAACCTGCAATACATGCTTGCCAAACATAAATTTCACACTCGTTATTGGGCGATATTTTGTTAATAAAACAAAAAGTTTTTTGTGTCTGACGACACTGCTATATAAAAGGAGGTTTTTCATTGACAATTCCTACTTCAAACAGAGCTTTGGGAGAGGCAGGATCTCTAGCGTTAACAGCAAATGCTATAGCAATAAAAAGTCATACGACAAATTATTACCGGTAACAGAGAGGCGTATAATAGAGCAATTCAGTAGAAAATGAATTCTGATTCGTCGATGGATCGTCTTAAAAACTTACCACAAAGATAACGGCCTTAGGAGCCTTGGAGGGCTCATCAAAATATAACATCCATTATCTCGATGGCACTCCTTCTGTATCTGATCAACATGAAATGCAGCCTAACAATCTGATTATTTTGAAGAAATTGCTGCCAAGTCAAAACTAAAATCCAGCAAATGGTTCCCACTTGACAAGGCATTGCAGCTCCAGCTTCGCTTTACACGGACAGTATAATTGACGACAGAAATCCTATCTCACGTTTATTGACAAATAGGACGAGCGCGCATACATTGACCTATATTTGAATTATCTTTCATTAATTGTTGAGTATTTACTCCGACTAGATTGCCGGTGATCTTGCTTATGGTAAATTTCAAGAAATAAATTATAAAACTGACAATGCGTCGCATGGTTTTGCGTGTAATTAACAAATCAGTATATCTAGTTATAAAGACATATAGATTTTGATCGCAATCACGATTATGTAACTGAAAGTATTTTTTAAAAATTAGAAATTAAAGTAAATTGCGGAATGAACTAAAATATTACTTCTCAACAATATTTTAAACAGTGACTGTATTTAACAGACTGCGGATGTGAGAGTTTTTGTACTTTCAAAACAAAATATGCTGATAAACATTGGGTACAAAATTAATTTGTTTCAATTGTCACAAAATGAGATTCATAAAGAAAATTAGAGTGTGTTTACTAACAAAAGCTGCAACAAAATCGTCGAAGTTCAAAGTTTCCATCGAAAACGGAAAAATTTCAAATAGTTTTGGTCAGGTTTCAGCCAAGCCTAACCATTTAATCGAAAGCCTATTCATTACCAAACATGACTTTCTTGTTAATTTTCGTGAATGTTCCTTTTGCCAGTTACCGGCAGAAGATGGCGGTCATGTCGCGCAGGTTTCGTGACCAACCACAAACGCCCCTCGACCGGGCCGTGTACTGGACCGAGTACATCGCCCGACACCGCGGAGCACCACACCTTCAATCGCCTGCCAAGAAGCTCTCATGGATCCAAATTCTAGGCATAGATCTTATCGCCAGCGTACTTTTAGTGCTGTATTTAGCGTACTTCTTGCTCAAGACGCTATACAAACTGAAATTCACGAGAGTGACGAACATTTCTAGGATGAAAAAGTTGCTGTGACATCCGCAAGCAAGTTAGCACAAAAGCACACCAATATCAGCAGAAAAAATTTCAAACGTGAACAACAATTATGGCTTATTAGTAGGTCTTCATTTCCCCTCATTGTGGTAGTGGATCAAAACGCTCCTCATTTTGCATTTTCGGTCAGTGGCCTCTCACCTCCTCGACTAACTTTACGCGCTTTGGCTGAACAGGAAGTGCTCGTGTTGATTAGGGATTCGCAGTAAGATTGTGTGCTACTCATCACGTGAGTTGAAGGGTGGAACTCGGTTTTTAAGCTTGTGTTTTACGTTAACTTCCCCAGTTGCACCTAGCATAAGCTCATGACTTGGTGCCTGAGTAGTGAAAGAATACTTTGCGCACTGATATCAAAATATAGCAGAACACAACAACGCAAACCGCAAGAAGTTTTTATTTTTAAATTTGTTCTTGAAATATCTAATGAGACAATTTTTTTGAAAATTGATTGCATGAATATTCATTTAGTTCCGCGATAAATAGCAGAAAATTAGGTCACCATTGCAATATTTTTCTTCAATGGTTCATCTCGTCACCTCAGGTATCAACAACATGGTTCGTGTAGTTTGAAATTTTTGAGATGATGTTTCGGGGTTGCGATACATTGGTAATGCTGATGAATAGCTCATTTAAGTTACAAAATTAAAAGTTTTCTCTAATAAAATGGTAGGTAAAAAGTGGGGATTAATTACTCCTATTCTTAATAAAGTTACTTTTCAGAGTGAGGAAGTATGTTCAACTCAATGGAGGAATAAATATGAGAGTTATCTGACATCGTGTGATTGAACTTCTTGAAAACTTATTTTTACGCTGGCTTTCCAAAACAGTTTTATATATATATATATATAACGACTTCATAGTACATAGTCTTACAGTAGGTTTTTTTCTGCTCTGTCCGCTATTACTGATTTGAATATTTTATTTGCTACATGGACAATGGAGTACTCAATAAATTTATTGCTGTCGCTTGTTTGACTTTATTTACCCCTCTAACTAAATTCCCTCAAGTTTTCTATTCCCTATATGTACCTACTGTAGTCAAACAGTGCATATCTCAGCTGAGGTTAGCATCAGGACTCTCATGTTCTTAATATATTTAAGAACATGAGGTTAGCATCACGAAACACAATTTCAGTGAGAGTTGGTGGCGAACAGAAGTTAGAGAATCTCTAACCTGCGGTTTTATTCGTTGAATAAAAATTCCACCTATTACCAATATAAGTTCGGTGTGCGGAATTGTTATGAGCGGTGGGTTGGATTAGTGCCTCCCTTATCTTACTGTCTTATCCTAGACTTGGAAACACAGCAACGACGTTACACCATTGATCATAACAATCGTTCCAGTTTTAAAAGAATCAAATGGAAGTAAATTACAAAACGAGAAGCTACATATACAGTATACATGCAGTGAGGGTCGAACAAATACAACACGTTGATTAAATCGCAAGATTTTACATTTTTAGACCCCGAACAATTACGAAAATTGGATAATATGCAAACAATAGCACAAAAAGGGTAATAACATATCTAAAACTCACAAATATTTAAGAGAAAAATATATAGGAGCATGTATAATAAATCCGTGAACAATAGTTTGAAATACATTTCAAGATATACTGTACGTACATTACTACTTCGTTGCATAGCGGCTATTATTAACTTTGGCTTTGAGACGTTTAGAGTAATTTACTACCAGCCTTTTAAATGTTTCGGGTGTGATCTTGTTCATTCTTCAATGTAATTTTTTTTTAGTTCAGTGATGTTATTGGGACCTCTTTTCTGAATCCCCAATTTCAATTCCCTCCACAAGTTTTCGATCGCATTCATATCCGGGGATTAACTAGGTCATTCTAAAATGTTTATCTTCTTTATCCTCAATCTTACCTTGGTTTCGTTTGCAGTAAGCCTTGAATCGTTGCCTTGTTGGAAGGTCCATTCACGTTTCAATTTTAACAAACGAGCTTAAGGAAGGAGTTACTATTCCAATATTTCACGATATTTCCTGACATTCATAGTTCCTTCAATGATGTGAAGTTTACCTACGCCTAATGAGCTGAAACATCGCCCCACGACTGAGCCACCTCCAAATCCTAGTGATTATGGGGCACTTTGGTTTATACTCTTCGTTTTGTTGCCTCCAAACATGGTTTGTAATGTTTCTCCCAAAATGGTTCGATTTTGGTTTCATCTGATCACAGTACTGAATTCCAAAACGCTGCTGGCTTGTTCAAATGGTCGTTGATACACTTCAGACTGGCCTTGAAGTGACGTTTTCGGAGACGAGGTGTCCTACGAGGGGTGCGGGAGCGAAGACCTTCACGGCATAGAGCCCTGCTGATCATGTGTTTGCTGGCTTCGATATCAGATGCCTTGAGATCATCCCTCAATTCTTCATGAGTAGTTTAAGGCCTCTGCACCACTTTTCAGATCAATTTTCGACAGCACGGTCGTTAATCTTCCAGTTCGAAGCTTGCTGTGAGTCGTATTCCAGCATTCCACTTACGAATTATGGTTCCAACCGAGGCTATGGGAACACACAGTTGTGCACATATCTTCCGATAACCCAAAGCGTCATTATGGAGTCCACAATACGTTCACGAAGGTCTTGGCTGATGTCCTTATTCTTACGTTTACAACCTTTCACAACGAGAGCTACTGTACCAATGATACGTCATTGGAGATGAATGCTGACGAAAGTTTGGTTGTCATTTAGTAGAATGTATCCGAATATTGTGAACTGATCATACAATAATTTCAATGTATAACATCAATAAAAAGTTGAGTATTGTCAACCTTTGTTCACCTATTTATAATACATGTTCCTCTATATTTTTTCTATTAATTATTTGTGGGGCTTTTGAAAATTTCATTAACCTTTTTATGCTGTTATTTACCTATAGTCCAATTTTCACAATCGTGGAATATGAATCAGAAATGTGGAATCTGGCGATTTAATCAGTGTTTTTTTATTTTGCCCCCCACTGTATTTCATTTGAAAGATAATAAACTGAATTTTTTACGTACTAATTCAGCAGAGAAAGTATCACTGCATTTCTTGAAGAATTTTTAACAGCCTGGTCAGCCCTCTCCTGAAGAAAATGATACAAATAGATTGGTGCTAACTTGATTTCGCGCTTTCAATTCAATATTAAAGGCGCGCAATCACTAACTACGACTGTGACGTTACGATCCTTATGAGCGTGCCTTGAGATGGAGGAGGCATTGGTCGAATGGACAGGCAGACAGGTGACCTCCCCAGAGTCCGCCCTCAGCATGGAGAAATCCACTCCAAAGGATATCGTGTAGCAGAAAATCACACGCACACTGATAATCCGCAATCAGTGATCTGTGTGTGAAAATCTCTAACTGAAAACTTAATAATTTTTTCCTGATTGCACCAAAGGCGGCATTAAAATATATTGGCATCATTTAAAAACGTAGTACCGCAGAATTTTTTCTTGCAGACTTATCGGCGCAGCGCGCGTTTTCCATTGAATTTAAATTCAGACCGGAGTAAAATTACGAACAATGACATTATGAAAAATTACATCAATTATGAGATCGTTCTAACCATATATTAACAAGCATGAGTAGGAAACAGTGCCTTGACGAGGTGGAATTGTCATGCATGTTCTTCATCATTGAGAAACACGATAAAGTATCTTTCATCTCAAACTCTAAAAAGTTACATTCTGCTACTATGCAAGCACAACAAGTACAAAACGAGACTAAACGTTATGAAAATGTCATCAAAAATCACGAACGTTTTTTTTTAGACATTTATTGAAGAATAGATACAAAAATATTGTGCATTGCATTTTATACAACAAAGCTGTCCCAACTCCGGTGCTTGTTCAAAATCAAACGCAATTCGTTCTTTCCATTAGTTTAATCCAAAATAATCTGCTGCTGTTGTAGTACTCATACGAGCATCGAGCATCATTTCTAAGTGCGACCGTTGCATTGACCACATCATAGACAAAACGGCTGTTGCAATAGCTCGTATGTTGAAGAGAGTTTATCACAGAGTAAATGTTTTCAGCACTGGTGCAAAAACAATTGGCCTCTGTTTGGGTCAGCAATAAATGTTTCTCCCTGATCGCCAGATCTCTATCCCGTGACCCTGGTATGGTCGGTATGGTCGGCACTTGAGTCTAGAACAGGATCAAAAGTTAGCCTTTTATAGAAAATTGAAGGGGCTCATCTCTTCGATCAAGCCACTTTATTACATTAGAATTGCTTCGAATCCTAGTCAGTGGTACGCGACGCCGATTTGCTGCGGCCATTAGCCAGGAAAGATATCACAATAAATAAGTATAGTTATAAAATCATTTTTGATTGTAAATATATCTCCAGGAACATATAAATAGAGAAAAAAAATTTGTAAGATCCTCTAACATTTTCATTTATTATAATATTTATGCACTACACTGAGTAAGTGAACCCAGTGGAGAAAAAATGTAGTTATGAGCTAGACTGAAGAAGGCGTGAAGTGTTCTTGTGTTGCCTGGTGTGGCCTTATTGCAGAAGTGCGCGATTTTTGAGGCTATTTATCTATGGAAAATGTAACTATAGGTCCACAAAATCAATTTTTATTCACAATAACAGTCTGTGTGGGCATTTTTTAGCCTATCATTAATTTGAGGCAGGTCTTTTTCAGCTTCTTTCATTTCTAAATTTATGTTCCTTTAGGCAATCCTGGACTCGAAATGATGTCGAAAAGGTGGAAAATAATTTCGATATGATTTTAGGCAATCGCGTAATAAAAAAAATTATTAAGTATTTAAGAAGTATTCAAAAACTTATCAAGTAGAAGTAATCAAGTAAAATTTCATGAAGATCAACGTTAGAATTATAAAATTTTATGTTTTCAAATTACTATATATATATTTGCTCTCATCCGTTACCGTATATCTTTGACGGTTGATCCGACTGTTAATCAATCAAGCCCCTAGTAATAGGTAATCATTTAAATAGATTCAATACAGTCGAATTGAATACTAGTAGTCTCAGCTTCACGTGCAACAGGCTTTAATTAAGGTAAGAATAATTAAACTCCAATGAAACCAAGCAATTAGCTCATATACCGTTATTTTTCGAACATTTTCCTTTATGGTCAAAGGGCAATCTGCTCAAAGTCAGAACAGCAGAAAGCTTCGGAGGTTATTTGGCTGGAGTTCAAAGTGTAAGCGCTGGATAGAATTAAATTTGTGGTCAAAAGTCATTAGTCGAGGAACCATTACACACTCATGCACTTTAACAGCTAAAAAAAACTTGAGCTGGATATTCTCTGAAATTACAACTCATTCAGATGATCTATAAGATACAAGGTTTTTAAAGGTCGCACTTAGTCTTCAACCCTGGTAGAGAAAATTCTTATTGTGAAGGCGCCACTTCACAAAATCGTGTTGCGTCATAAAAGTGAACTTCATTTCGTGCGCCGTTCATTATGCCTAAAAATATGATGCGCTTGGTTGTCCAGCCTAAAATACTTCTTTCATCACTCTACAACGTACATGGAGCATTTCAACAGAGAGCGTTTTGGAGTATTTAGGACGGGTTAGAGGCGAACAAGGAACAGGTCAGAGGCAGAAAACAGGCGCGTTAGAGGAAGATTATTGGCAAATCAATAGTGAATTATGAGCTGGTAAAACGCGTATTAGCACATGAACTAGTTACACTTATGAAAAAACACAGAGTTTATTTTATTTAAATAACCTAAACTATTACAAAAATTCTTTTTTTATCATGTGTTAACTTGACATATTCAAACCAAATCTGTCGCATCACTATCTAACTTATTCTGCTACAGCGTTACTTATCCTAACATGATCTAAACTATTTTATCTAACCAAACCTTGAAACCTATGCGTACTTATTCCAATCTTACCATCAATTTTCTACTTATCTGATGCAAGCTGTCTTCTAAATACTACCTGGAAATCGAACTGAGCATTGCGTTATAATTCGTATAACGATGAGAAAATATACTCGGTGTCACGCACTATATCTAATTACATTTTATTTGATACGGATTTTGCCAACTGCACGGTTTTTTACAATAAAATTATTGAACGTGTCTTTATGCGCATTCCGTAATTTGAAACGTGACACACAGATGTAGGTAGGTACAATCGAAATAATATAGAGAAACTCGACCACTCGCGGCCCGTTAAGTCAGGTTTTATTTTCAATTTTTTTTTTTAATTTTTGTCGTATAAGGCATATTCGTAACAGATCATATCCAACATCCACAGTTTGAAAGTTAGGAATCATATGGTCAAGAAAAAACATTTTAAATCAACTAATATAAATGAACGGAAGTGAAACAACTTTTTTTAAATC
>JACJUY010002800.1:63464-74288 GCA_014220935.1 Platorchestia sp. MABIK | reverse complement strand
GATTTATCTTGTGAAAATGTTCAGTGGCTTTGTCCGAGGTCAGTTTGTCAATGGCGGTTATATCATCAGTTACGGCGTAGTATCCAGTTGAAATGTCAGTGAGACGTATGAGGGGAGCGCCCAAGTGTTTGAATGTAGTTTCGAAGATTTTTTGTCGGTCTGTATGTTGTTTAGGATTGATCTTGCGGAGTTGGATTTTGTAGGTAGTGTTTGATTTTTTGGCGGCTTGTGCTGGGTTGGCTGTAAGAGTTTGGTTGTTCGTTCGTGGGTGGTTGTTATTGTTGGAGGCTGGGCTGGTGCGTGTGCTTTGAAAGGTATTGTTTAGTCTCGGTTGGATTGGGGTTGGTAGTAGGCTGCGAGTATTTTGGCTCGAGCCGGCTCTCCATGAGCCTCGTCCTCCCTGACGGGAGGACATGATGGTGAAGGTGTTACTCCTAAGTGTTGGTGTATTTTGTTACCAGGTGTCGGATTATCCGGAAGGTGGCTGGTGCCCTACTTGTACCCACTCCCCCGCTACTCTAATGGGGTTTTCCCAGATGGTCTGGGGCCTTTCGGTACACCAGGCTCTACTACCTTCCGGCGACACACTGCGCTAATTAACTTAGAGAGCAAAAGAGCTAGAAAAGAACTCACAAATCGGTCCGCGGTAGGGAGGCAAGGCTTGTCGAGCGGGGTATGGAGTCTTCTTAGAGTTGAGCAGTCTTGGTCGTTGCTGAGTACTCGGTGCTTGTTCGTTAGTTTTCAGGGTGATAGACTTTCGAACATCTGAGGTTGGTAGGACTTTTCGAACTCTGCGTAGACTATTCGATGCTTGTTCGTTAGTTTTCACTGGTGAACTGCCCCCCCTCTTCTCCTCTTGTCCTCTGTCTTTATACTCCCCGCCTGCTTTCTTCTAGAAAGTTCTCAAATATTGGTTGTTATGATGGATGTCAGGATTCTGTTCCTGATTGGTGGAGTCCTTCCTTGCCCTGACGCATTGGCTGCTCATTGGTCAAACGCTCGCACGCCTCTGACACGGTTATTGCGCAGTGCTTTCTCGGGCTCTCATTGGTCACGTGAAGAGGCGGCCCTCTGCTTTTGCTTTCCCCTAACATTCTCGCCCCCCGTACTTCGCTCTCGTCTCTCGCTCTCCGAAGACTGCCGGCCGTTGTAACGCATGCTTTCCTGAGCTACAGCCCTAAATTCCTCAGAGATCCTAGGCAACTCGCAGGGAAACTCGACCTTACATCTTAACGGTTTTCTGAATAACGACTTCAGACATTCCAATGTCTGTTCACGTCGCAGCTTTACTTAATTTACCTAGCGAGATATTTCCATCACAATCCATTTCGTCACAGTGAAGTACTGCAATGTACAGTGATGCGATGTGCAGTGAAGTGCTGTAATGTACAGTGATGTGATGTGCAGTGAAGTGCTGTAATGTACAGTGATGTGATGTGCAGTGAAGTGCTGTAATGTACAGTGATGTGATGTGCAGTGAAATACAGTGATGTGACGTGCAGTGCAGCGATGTGCAGTGATGTGCACAGTGTATTGTATATTTTTCTTTGTGTTTAATTTCATCTTTTTTCAGCTGAATTTGAATTTCAAGAATGGATAAAAATGCACCCTGTGTTCGAAACGAGATTTTGATGATTGTCATGAACATTTTTTTGACCCACTGTAAGAGCATGAGCATTTCAATCGCGAAATTTGCGCTGTACTCTGACGAGAACGGATGTGCTTTAACGTCATTTTAATTAACTCCTACTGAAAGTAAATCAGACAAAAACATGGAAACTGTGATGGAATGACAAAGAGGGTGATATTTTTGAATTAAACCTAAATGCTGAATGAACAATTTCTAATGAAAGACAGTTAATTGAAGCACTTTGTAAACATGAGTTTGAAATGGTGCGATATTTCGTTGGATGGTCGGCGTACAGCCGTCCTCCGTAGGTTGTGATTGATGTCGAAATTACGTAAATCCTCTCAGTTATTCAAAGTCAAATTATTGTAATCCTCTCAGTAATTCGACATCGGAGTCAGAGCGATATCTGTCGTGTGGAGAGTGAGGAAAGGGATGAAGTGGAAAGAAGGCGGAACTGCACTACATCAAAGAAATGCAGGGCTCGATGGAACTGGAAAGAGAAAAATAGAAAAAGGAATAAAATGGAAAAGGGATGAGGTAGAAAACACATATAACGAAAAAATAACAAGAAAAATGGAAAAAGAGGAAAGGGGATAAAACGGAAACGGGATAACGTGGAAAGGGAACTACGGAGAACTAGGATTAAGTGGAAAAGACACGAAGTTGAAAGAAACGGTACTGCATGCAGTATAGACAAAGAAACTTGGGGTCTGACGAAAGAAATGAGCTTTGATAAAGATGTTTTTCCGACCGATGTGAAAGTGTGGTTTGTTTAATGCATTTTTACCTTTCTTCTACTCCTGAATTTAAGAAAAAATGTTATGAAAATTACAGGAAAAGCAGGAAAATTACACATTATATCCATAACCAAAAAAATTAGACGTCAAATTTACGTGTATCTACTATTCCACTCACTTTTCAGGTACCGATTTTTACAACTTGTCGGTGACCCAGCTAGAGGACGACGACACCAAGTTTACCGTAAACTTCGAGCCTGCTTGCAAGGACATCAGCTACTCCGTTAGCATTGACGACAAGGACCCAATTTTCATTGAGAAGGAGGTAGGAATGCTTACAATACAACACCCAGATATGGCGGTGGACCCTTGCACGGACATGGTCTTCACAGTGTTTGCCACTGGAGATCATGCACAAGTTTTTGGACAGTTTTCTGAAGACTTTACCCTTCGAACACGTGGTACGTAAAAACAATAACAATTTGCATTGTAGAAAACAATTTTGAGATGGGAAAGTGAACCTTTGCATTTTTCCAACTGGGGAAATCCAGTAAGTCGTATTTTTATGTTTGACTTAGAATTTTAGTTGCCATTATACTGCTTCTAAGTAGGTTGTGTGGGAAACGTTTTCTAAAACACAACGTAAATGAAAATTTCCCTGAATTTCTTTTGAGCTAAAACAGGCATCTTGTTCATTTGGAAGATCGATGCTGGTAATTATTCTTAGATCTAATTTCACAGCAAAGAATTAGCTAAAATTGTTTCATATCTTGATTATCAAATTAAGTGGCTTTGTAGACAAAAATTGAATGCACTCCCTTCATGTTGGTCAACCGGAAATATCATACTAGTTTATTAAATCCAAGTGAAATTCAGCGCGTTTCAACTCAAAACCAAATTCTCTTAAAATAAAAAAATAAAGGTACTAGATAAAAATGGAGCTCTTTCAAATTTTTCTGAAGCTCCGTAAGTCAAATGCTTGTCAAGTTACTCAAAATAACCGTGAATATTTTCCAACTAAAATTTGGTTATCTCTGCATAAATAGAAAATCACTCTTGATCAAGATGAAGTTCATGCAAATGCCTCTCAAATTTTTTTTAACAATTGTTATAATTATCAATATCTTCCAAGCGAATATTAAGTTTCTCGGAGCTTCGAATATTCAGAGCTGAAGTTTCTCAAAATTTCACAAATGAATTTAAGTCAAGTTCAGAATATCTGTCGTACGTGAGTTTCATTTGCGAGTCTGTACTGAGACAAACAATTAAGAAGTAGGGAACACTTTTTACTGCATCTTATAAACATGTTTATTTCAAATATACTCAACAAAAAGATGTTTTGAACTGGGCAACTTCACCCAGTTTGAAAATGTTTCATATTTCTGTATTTGTAAACCGAATAATATTATACATGACGCCCTCACTGTATGTACAGTAAAATAACATTGCATTGCCATTATTCTACCTACCGGCAGCCAAATAATAAAAGAAGAGTCAAAATTAAACACTTCCCATTAGTATCACAGAGTGTGTGCAATCAATTCATATTTTTAACAATCTTTGTTTTTAAGAAATTTCCTTTTAATCATCTAGTTTGGCAGCCGCCTGGTAATATTTTTCCACTGTTTTAGAAAACTTGTTAACAAAGTCGGAGAAATTTCAGAAGTAGCCTTTCGAACTCGCAATTTCAAGTTTCTCATGCGCTGTTCAGTCTTTGTCATCGTTGGATTTTGTTTAGAGTTCAGTATGTTTTCTATTTCTACACTTGCCCTGCGTCTGATGTAATTTTTGATGAGTCATTGGATAGTCTTGTCTTTCGTTTCCTACACCGTCTTCATTGTATGCATGCATATTCTTCTTTCCTACATGAGCTGCAGTTTTCTTCTTCATTTCTGTTTAATTTGCAGGATGGTAGATTTAGGTTCTATTTAGTTCAATAAGTACATCAATAAGAGAATTTAGTATACTAATGCTATTGTTTAATTTTCAAATATACTTCAACCGTAAAGATAACAGAACAATTGTAGGGAACAGCCATCGTATGTTAAATTCGAAATCTTTGTAATGTGAATAGTTACCATAAAGTTCAGATTGATCTTCGAGAATGATTTAGATATCGGATAAAATTTATTCTGCGACACAATTTTTTCGTTTGTAACGTTAACATAATTTAAAATTTGGAAACAACAAAACCTTCATTTCTAATCTCAAATAGAGAAGATTTAGACGTTGTGTGAAATAAAAAAATGCACGCATGAATTGCACATATTTTCGAGTTATGACATTGTTCATTACTTCAATACTAAATTTTTTGTAGAATTACTCTCTAAAAGTTGAATTGAAGACTTAAAAGTTTCATCATATGAAAGAAAGTTCTAGTTTATGCACACGTATAACGATTTATCAGCTAATTTTGACGTAGTTGGTGACTGTGAGATGCTCGAAAATGGTGGTTTCAGCTCGCACCTTTTGAATTATAGGTTTATTTTGACAAATTTGGTAACGATGAAACGATAAAAAATTGTAGTTTCAGCTCACACCTTTTGAATAATAGGTTAATTTTGACGAGTTTCGTAACGATGAAACGATAGAAAATTGTAGCTTCAGCTCACACCTCTTGAATAATAGGTTAATTTTGACGCGTTCGGTAACGATGAAACGATAAAAAATTGTAGTTTCAGCTCACACATTTTGAGTTAATTTTGTCATGATTGATAACGATGTACTCCACTGCGACAGGCCCGTGCGAGTTCATCGACAAGGCTGTCAAAGTCTTCAAAGTAGCCGCAGACTCGTGCCCTGACGGCAAGTCTCTCGTTAGCTCCAAGGATCTCCTCGGTTCTGACAAGACGTTTGCACTCACACTGGGTAAGTATATGGAAACAAGACGTTTGCACTCACACAAAGTGTGTACATATATGGAAACAAGGCGTTTGCACTCACACAGAGTATGTATATGGAAACCCGCTTCCTCTGTTGCGGTCTCAACATTTTTATTCCTCGTCTTATTCATGCGTAGAGAAAAGTATACGAAGAAACGTATGAAAAATTTGAGTTTTTAATCGTGAAAAATCTGACAAGCTCAAAATATTGCTCGTATGGCCAGCGTCCTCGTACCGCTACGGTATCTAAATACGTGAAATGACTACTCAGGTTTGATTCTGTAGACTTACCGTAAATATATAGATGTATATGTATATATATGATATCAGGGATTTCACGAATCTATTTGACTTTTCATAATCATTAAGTCATTCTGTTTCTTGTGTTAAAAAAAAAAACTTTCCAAACTTCTACATTTCATTTCCCATCCCTTTCCAAAGTACAAATTTTCCTCCAGTATGATTCGAATTTCCAGTTCTTGTAATTCTTTAACGAAGCATTTTCGACCTTCTGCTTATTGACTGAAAAGTGTTCTTTTCAGAGGCCTTAACCTTATGTTAAAGTTCGTTCAACAAAGTGCCAATCATCCATTACATAAAATGTGCATCTTTTCCCAATTATATTCAACCAAGTGCCCATATCTTTCTGTAGATACTGTACATTTCATTGGTTATTCGCACCTCTGTATGTATAAATTTCATTTTACGCTTCTTAATTGCTCCCATCGCGGAAAAAAATATAAACCATTATTGCATATTTATATTCATTTATACAAAGAATGATGAATTCATGTTGTTCTTTGAAGCTGAAATTAATTATTTGCTCTAGGACAAGATGCAAAACTTACGATACATGCTCGGCTTTTTTCTCTCCTATTTAAGTTGGTATAAATTAATCAAATAGATGCATAGAATAATTATTCAAAATTTTCATGAATCATTTACATGTTACCTTAATTTTCTGGTCATCCTGTTTTTTTCCTGAGGGAATATCTTGATATTGTCTCAACCCCAATATCGCTGGAGCAGGGTAATGGCTACAGATATCTATTTGGAAAGAAGCCATAAAATGAGTTTTAAAGAGAATAACATTTTACCGAGTTGTTCTGCTGTTTGGTTATCTTTTGTCCCATACCAGGTCTAAAATCACCCAACATCTCCAAACTAGAAGCAGAGTTAGATTGATCTTTTCTTCCAGAGTTATACTATACACTGGAAATAAAAAATGTGCTGTAAAATTGTAGACTTGAGTTGGGCTTATATGATTTTATTTGAAAAGGGTTTGGATCCTACTTCATTATTTTCAGTCTTTTTCCGTTTTTAATCGCGCTAACACTCCATCATTGAATATTTGTTATTCTCTTTTTTAGGTTGCCATTAACGCAGCCCATTTTTGCAGAATTCTGGGTGAATTTGAAGCGTCAAGGCAACATGTGGCAATGGGGAGACTCCCAGCAGACTGAAATGCCGACGACCGACCCTCTGTGGTCCAGCCCTCCGTCCACCACCGACAACGCGCAGTGCGCCGTCTATGATCCTGTTGCCTACAAGCTGACCGCTGTAGCGTGCATGGCGATGGCAGTGACCGTCTGCGTTTAGCATCGAGTGGAGCAAGACTTGCAGCCGTTGCTGGAATTGGGGAACCATGTGAATTTAGCAAATTATATCAAACCACAATCGGGGAACTATCGGAATTCGATGAATTATTTGAAACCACAATCGGGGAAACAAATGAATTTGGCGAATCATATCAAACCACCACTAATATGAATTTAGTGAATTATGTGAAACCAGCATTGCGAAGCCATTTGAATTTGATTAATTATATGAAACCACAATAGAGAACCATACGAATTTGTTAAACTCGGCTTATGCAAGGAATGTACGCGAGAAAATCTCATTCAGAATAAAGTTTGAACGTTTGATTTGATTCTCTCGAATAGCGTTGCACTGTGTTTGTTTAGAGGCCTGTTGGTTATTATTCAAGAGTAGTAGAATGAGTACTAAAGTTATTTAGTAGAGAAAATAGAAATCTTTCATACATTCACACTTTATATTGCTCCTGCATAAAAATTGTTCGGCAGAGTAATTTTTAGTTTACGTTCTGCGCGACAACCTGATAACTTGACTAATGTTGAATGCCTCCGTTGTTTAATCAGTTGAAGCGACAAAATGATTAAATTCGTCAAAGAAGTACAGTTGTTGAAAACATGGTGGCACACTTTGACTTATACAAGTTGCACGGTTTTTCAAATTGCACAGTTGTTCAAAGAAGCTAAATTGCTTAAATCGGTTGAAGTTGCACAATCGTTCAAATCCTTCAAAGTACAATGCCATGGTTGTTAACATCGTTCAAAAGAGTAATCATCAGGAGAACTTTGATCGATAAATATCGAGTTATATTTTGAGTGAAATCGAGTTGTCTACTCAAAAATCGATCATTAAGAATTGTAGCGCAATCAATCATTCACTATTAACGTTATGTTTAAAAAGTTACTTCTTGCGTGAAGTAAGTCACTTACCAGTCTCTTACCTGCCATTACCTATCATTGAATTATCAAATATTGTTTTGAAGCAAGATCGAAGTTCGGTAAATTTCCCAATACACTGCACATTGAGAGTGTTATTCATTTTCCTTTTTATTCAAACGGTAGAATTTGGTAAATATTTTCGTTTCGTAAATGCCATTTACGGGACCATATTCTGTTGTTTGAAACACCTAATTCACTTTATTTGACCATCGCTAGATTGTGGTGTCAACATTATGATATTGGAATAAAATAGCAATGCAGTGAATGGCTGGTACGCTAATTAAAGAAATATTTTCTCTTTCTGCGGCTCGAGTTCACCACTAGCATCTGTTTCAAATAAAGTATAGCAGTAGAGATTGTGAAAAGTCACCTCAGTTGAATAATTTTACTTGATTCTGAGAATGAAACTCTTGAGACTATAAACGCTCGCGATTTTGAAATCGTATTATTTAGGCAGTGTCATGTTTTTATTCCAGATTTACTAGATTTTATGGTTGATATTATTCAGTTTGAATATCAATGCTATACCAATTTTAAAACTATCACAACCATAATAAAAGTACCACTAATGATTTGAGGCAATCAGTATTAAAATCTTACGTGAATCTAGGAGTTCAAGAAAATGTTCAGGGTCTGCATTCCAGTGAATAAACAACGGTCTTTGCACGTGGATAATTCATTGCCTTCAAGAATAGTCAGCACTAGCGATGAACAACAGCGTGCATGCAAAAAAATAAAAGATTTACTGGATCTCGCTGGGTCAATTTGTTTTAAAACCAATTTTCAGCCATGGAATAGCTTGCTGATCAAACTTTTCTCGAAAATAAAAATAAACAAAAATCACACGAACTAAGGTTGCTGATCACGCGTTTTACGAGGTAAAAATCATTCGATATCAATGGAGTGTTAGATTTATTTAAGTTACAGGGAACCAAGCACCGATGGTCGGAGAAATTTCTGTTATCAGTTTCTTTAGTTAAGGTAACTTCTACGGATAAAGTTCGTAAGATACTCGCATGTCTCTTCTAAAACCGTCAAATTTTTTGCGATCGGCGAATGATAATTCGCATCTCTCTGAAGCAGTGCCTCTTTAAGTACATCTGATTTTTGGATTACACTCTAATTGCATAACACTAAGCGAGTATTTGGTGTCTGTTTCTTCCTAAGTCGTGCGAATTCTCCTGTAAAAATAAGTGTCTCCAGTCCCGCTATAAAGGAGTTAGAGGAGATGCAGTCGCTCTTGGTCCAAAATTTTGATTTGACTCAATTTAGGCAATAATTAGGCATCATCTTTTTCAGTATTTCACTCTCATACCCCATTACATCAATATACTGCCTGAATGGCACTCTTTATTTTCCATTCCACTGAACAATTAAGAAGAACAAAATGAAATTCATTCCTACAAAGCGGAGATGAACAAACACATATGGTGATTGCCCTTTGTTGAACGAACTTTAACATAAGGTTGAAACTTTTGAAATGAACACTTTTTACTCAATAACCGTCTGGTTAAAAATGCTTCGCTAAAGGGTTACAAGGATTTAAAACTTGAAAGAGACTGAATACAAATTTGTACTAAGCAAGGGCTTCAGAAAAAAATGGGGAGGCTTGGAAATAATTTTTTATGAACATAAGAAACAGAATGACAGCCTTGATTATTATGAGGATTCAAACAGATTCGTGAAAATCCTTGATGTACTTAATTTAAAACTCCTTGTATCATATAATTAAATTAAAAGCAAAATATGATAACAAAATTAGAGATTTTTTACTTTAAAAAAGTAAATCGAAAACTTTTCGAAGACCTGGTCCATCATCAGTAGAAGAAGTAGTCCTAGCATCAACAGAAGATATGAATTGAAAGAACAAAGTACATTTAGCAGTATCGTTGGTAAATGTAAAAAACAGGAGAGGTCCTACAACTGATCCTTGAGGAACGCCACGGCTTAACTAATATCAAAAAGTTCCTAGTGGCAGTAACCAGTGGTGGTTACTATTCATTGAGTTCTTACTTCAAAATGAGCAATCTATACTGTTTGCAGAAAGTGACCTAAATTAGGTTAATTTCAAATACATTTCTGAACGTTGACAACTTTATTCCTTTAACATATTCCCTACCATGGCAATGTTGCAGCAGCGAATGGGCTGTTAAAAAGAGCTATATTAAAAAAATGGGTGTTGAGTTAATGATAAATGAGTATTTCATGGCAGATAGGAAAAATCTGAGAACTTTGTCTCGGACACAAAAGATTTTTCCTTACAAGTGCGTCCTGCGCTTCTGTGAGCCCAGTTCCAGCATAGAAAAAGACGCCATTGTCCGCCATTTTGGTGAGCGTCGTGGCCATGTGAGGGTTATGGTGGTGGCCGCCGTCCTCCACGTGTGTTGGGAGCTGCGTATGTGTTATGCAGACATGTGTAGGTGCGTAATGCAGGCGTGTGTAGGTCTGGAATAAAGGTAGTGTGTATGTATGTTTCTAATGCAGGCGTGTAGGTGACCAATACAGGTGTGTGGGATTGTAGGTGTGTAATGCAGGTGTGTAGGTATGTAGTTGAGGCTGTCATTACATTACACAAATGGATGTGTAGGCTTCATACATAATACCTCCATGTTGGGATTATAGCCTATCTATGGGAATTAGCACTCCCAGGTGGAAAATGTGAGGTCCCAAGCTGAGAGTAAGGTAGGCCTTCTTTTTGTTGCAGTAAAATGTTTTTTTTTGTGAAGAAACATTGTTCTCGGATCACAATCGTCCTGTTTTTCAGCATCTACAACTTTATTTTTCAACTTTCATTTTTGTTTTTTGAAATTTTGGTCAATATTGATTATAGGCCTTTCACGGAAATTAAACATTCTGTTCCGAACAATCACTAAAGGAACACATTTAAAAAGGTTTTACAAGAATGACATTCGGTCAATATTGATTTTAGGCCTTTCACGGAAATTAATAATTCCATTCCGAACAATCACTTAAGGAACCCATTTAAAAACGTTTTACATAAATGACATTCTGCTCGCTGATGCGTTATTTTCGAGATGTAACAA
>JACJUY010002800.1:35519-63340 GCA_014220935.1 Platorchestia sp. MABIK | reverse complement strand
AGTTGTACCCCTATCTTGTACTGAGAGTTGTACCCCTATCTTGTACTGAGAGTTGTACCACAGTGTAGGGGCAGGAGGAGCTCACGTAGCAGCTGGGCTGTGAGAGCTGTGAAGGTGAGCGCGTGTGCGAAGTAGCTGGGCTACGTTTTCGCACGCGAAAACGTGCACCAGAATTGTTGACGCCTCCGCAAGGACTTGTGGAACTCCTGGCGTCTCCGGTCGCGTCCGGCAATCTTTGCACCGGCGTTTGAACGCCTGCATCGCAACAGACGAGCGTCGCGTTGAACATCTTCTACAAATACGCAACCTAATTCCAGACCTCGACAGCGAAAGTGTGCGGCAAATTGGGCCAAAAACTACTGAACTCCGAAGAAAGTTACGCTAGGGGCCGTAGAGTGATATCCTTATAACGACATATTGTACCTACAATACTAATAGCTTCAATTCCAAACTTACAAAAAATTTTTACTTCGTGAGACACACGTTCCAGTTGAAAGCTACTTGTCAAATGTCATTTTCCGACTTACATGTTCACTACAAACATTATCTTTCCATCATAACTTTTCTTTGAGTAACGCAAGCTGCATTCTGATTTCCCTCCTGGTGTTAGAATATAATGTAATAGGAAATAATGTAATATATTAGAATATAATGAATAATGTAAAGCGCACATTCGCGAGCACTTCTAATAATCTGCTCTACATGTAGATTTCTGTACTTTTTCGCTGTCGAGGGTCCAATAAATGTCTAATAAATGTTTTTTATTGTCGTAATAATTAGGGCTTTTATTGTTTCTTGTCTTTGTTACACAAATACTTTCCTAAGTTATACATTTCATTTGCTCGCTCAAAGTTCGAGTATAAAATTTCACATTCCTTTAGCTCCTCAACAGAGCCTTTCCGACCACTCGTTTATTGAGTAAAACGGTCCCAACCTTCTCGTGAATTTTGTTTGACGAAGTGCTCATCAAAAAGTATATATTTTTACCTGTATTAATATGCATATAACAATGACAACAACTCAACAAAGGGAACGTGTTTTAGCTCTCCCTGCAACTATTTGTTCGACATTTGATATGGCTGCCGAGATGCCCAAATGTGTTCATCTGTGTAAGAAAATTGTCGGTATTGTTTCATCAAAGAAAAAATGTTTCACTCCCTTGTTATCCTTTCTGTCAACAATACTAAAAAACGTCTTTTTGTATCTCGGTAACATAAATTTATTATCAAGAAAGCACCATCTCACATACATTAAAAACTAAGCAATGAATTAACAGGAAAGTATGACGGAATGTTGGCACTTTTGGTCCACGTAAACTAGGTAAATATTTGCATTCTCATGTTAAGCTGTAATAAATAATGACATTCGTTCTGAACAACTGGAGGTCACGCGTGTTGAGCTTTTATCGAAGGTTAATGAAAGAAAAAAGAAAAAGAAAAACATTTAATTTCCAATAAATTATAACATGAAATGTTGATACATTGGTTTTTAAAACAACCTTAACATTAACATCCTTGTCTGATAATAACACATTGGTATCGTAATACCCGTGTAAAATGTCGAATCAAAAAATGATTGACAGAAAAGCACAGCAAAAATGAGTTCCCTTCCTTGCCTAATCTGATTTTGACACTGCATTTAAATATAAGTAGCTAAAAGACCACAGTCCTTGTAACGCTTAGTTGAAAAATGTATTCGTTTGTACGCATTCAAATTGTAATAAAAGCAATAATCGCGTTCAAATACCTTAACATAGAGATTCTTAATTGTTACTCATACATGGCTATCTTGATACCCAAGTTAATTGTTGAAACAAATTATTGGGATCCTCAATTGCTATTCATACATGGTTATCGTAGTACCCATGTTAATTATCGAAACATGATTCAGAAAACAGCACGAAAAAATGCGTTCCTTTTCGTTGCGGTAGCCGGGTTTTGGTAGTGCATTTAAATACAAGTGACTAACAAAACATAAATTTAAACATATATAAAAAAAAATTTCTGAACTACCCTCTCGTTAGTGCGTACATGTATTGAAATATGAGCATACGAACATAGGAACTAGTAATCCGAGCACGAGAAAAAAAAATAACGAAAAATGGTTTATTTCCAATAGAGTTAAAATATGAAATGTTTAACATTAGTTTTTAAAATATCTTAACATTAACATCTTAATTGATAATTACACATCGGTACCGTAATACCTTGTAAACTGTCGAAACAAAATGTGATTGACAGAAAAGCACAACAAAAATGAGTTCCTTTCGTTACATAATCTGATTTCGACAGTGCATTTAAATAAAAGTAACTAAGAAAACACAATCCTCAAAACGCTTAGTTGAAAAACATTCTGGTTAGTGCGCACATGTATTGAATTAAATGCGTCAAACCCGTGAAATAAATCATTCAATACTTCGTTTCTGTATTGTTACGAAACTGTAAGCAACGAAATAATAGGGGAAATTACAAAAGCATTGCTATTGCAATTTAAATGATCGTTTGGATGTATACAAATGGTTTGCTTTCTGCATTTTCGAATTATAAATGTAAGTACCAAGAAATACGTCTTAAATGGGATCATTGTTTATCTAGAAGAGTCAGTGAATTAATTCTTGAATAAATGATTCAATAAATGAATGAATAAAATGATCCTTGTGTTAGGAACTTTTTGAACAGAAAATTTTTCACCAATGTAAATCTACCTACCGCTCCTAAATATGGACTCTTTTTCTCATTTCCGTTCTTCGGTCACCAATCGGAGAAACTTAACAAAGACCTTGTCTTTCTTCTTTCTAAACATTTTCCGCAGATTGATTTTAAATTAGTGTTAGTCAGTACGTATATAGTAGGATCATTTATTAATTATAAAGATAAAACTCCTAAAGGTATGCTCTCATCTGTGATTTCCAAATATAGTTGCGCACAGTGTGCGTCTAAGTATATGGGCTCGACCACTCGAGCCCTCAGTATTCGTGTTGCAGAGCACGCCGGTAGGAGCTTTAGAACTGATCAGTTACTTTCTACACCTTCCCACTCTTCAGTTCGCTCTCATGCAGAGAAGTGCAACATTCCTGTTAGATTGGGCGATTTTTAGGGTAATTTCCTGTGCATTAAACCAAATAAACCTCCGCATTTTAGAATCTCTCCATTAAAAAAAAACGGTTTTAAATGATGCGCAATCTGCTTTTCTAGTACAACTAACGTAATTTTAATGCTTGGCATTTTTATTTTGGTACTTTCAAATGTCTTTTATTGCTTTTCT
This sequence comes from Platorchestia sp. MABIK, assembly GCA_014220935.1. Taxonomy (NCBI): domain Eukaryota; kingdom Metazoa; phylum Arthropoda; class Malacostraca; order Amphipoda; family Talitridae; genus Platorchestia; species Platorchestia sp. MABIK. The sequence continues at coordinate 60,076 of JACJUY010002800.1, read as the reverse complement.
TTTTCCATGATTGATGTAAATTTGACATTTGATTAGTTTTCTACTTGTTTTCAGGTTAATAATGACCCTGGTGGTCGAAACTTTCCAGAAATTTCTATTCATTGACTTTCCTAAATAAATAATGATCACATATAGGACGTGTATCTTGGTCCGTGAAATTTGCAGCGGACTTGATGTTTTGAAACGTACTTTTTCTGGGGCTACTCAGTTTACTTGCAGGCGAGAGGCGATATTTTGCTTGAAAATATTCAGTTTCATTAATAAACAGCAGTTCAAAAACCATCAAAATTATTCACAATTATTTTTCCTTGCATTCTAACTTAAATTATTACATTCTAACTTTTATTCAAACAAAATCCAGTTAGTGTTCCCCGAATTCATTTGCGCACATTGGACCGAGTGAAGACAAATTGAACTGAAGGCCAAGGCCGGTCATTATTATAGATATGAAAATGTATTTACTCGGTAAGAAATACAGAAGCAGTTGGACATGCTGGCTTTACTTTTCAATAAATAAACAGAAACTTCCTTGACACACAACCCTTGATTTGTTTGAAAATAAGAGAAAATTAAACGGTACAATTCTTCAAAGTTGATAAAAAAGTTAACAGAAGGATTTAATAAAAACTTATCAATACCAAGAGCCTTAAATCTAATTTGATTAATATCCGCAATTAACAGAAGTAGAATAAACAGAGGGCATAGCAATAAAAATCCACTTATATGGAAATTAGAAAACGGAAAAAGATGTAAAAAAAAATCGACCAATAAAACAAGGAAACGTTCATACGTTGATACTGTAACATTTCCATGAAAAAAGAGAGGCAGTTTATTTTCAAAGTAGTTTTTGAACGAAATTCATTACAACCCATTTCAAATTTGAATAATGCTCAACTTAAATGGCTTAAATTTAAAGACAAACCGCTTAAAATGGACAACAGCTGGATTTGGGGTTTAATATTTGATGGCCAGAATTAAAGATTAGATTAGTCGTCAGTTTTAGCCTCCCTACCCACAACAACAAATGCGATCCAAAGAGAGGAAGGAGGAAGGCACCATTAAGTATGGAGTTGAGGAAACGCGAAACCTACGCAGAAAGGGCATAGAAACAGTAAGTTGTGAAAGAAGATTATGAAACAAGACCAACGTTGAAAAAGAAAGTTGTAGATGCTGAAAAACAGCACAGCAGTGAACCGAAAAAAGGTGGTCCTTAATATAACAACATTTTATTTCAACAAAAAGAAAGCCTACCTAACTCTCAGCTCGGGCCCTCACATAGTTCCCCCTGGGAGAGCTAATTCCCACAGATACAACAGTTGTATCCTGATGTGGGCGGCCTTGCGCAAAACAAAAACATTTCACTGCAACAAAAAAAGCGTTCATAACTCTCAGTTTGGGACCTCACACATTCCTCTCGTGAACGTTAATTCCCATGGACACAAAAGTTTCGCTTCCCTGAGGGAGAAACTCGTAAGATCTTTGACGACTTTTATTAACTACAAAGTTTGGAAGCTCTTTAGTGTGGTGTAGTAATTAAACATTCTTGCAGCTCATAAATTTGCATTTCACTGCTTGAATGGAAACGAATTAGGGCAACCATGTTTGCTAACTCTGTGTTGTTTAACCTTATCCTTGCGGGTGGAGGAGTAGTCACATAATTCACACTTCAATAGTGGACCTCGACCATGTTTGCCGGCTAGGTGCATTTTCAGGTGACTTGGAGTAGCAGAGGAATAGTCACATAATTCACACTTGAACAGTTGACCTATACCATGTTTGCTGGCTTGGTGTCGTTTCACACTGTCCTTGCGGGCGGAGGAGTAGTCACATAATTCACACTTCAACAGTTTACCTCGACCATGTATGCCGGCTAGGTGCATTTTTAGGTTATTTGGAGAAGCAGAGAAATAGTCACAAAGTTCACACTTGAACAGCCGACCTTTCCCATGTTTGCTGGCTATGTGCCTTTCAACTCCATTCTTATAAGCAGAGGAATAGTCACAAAGTTCACAGTTGAACAGCTGACCTATACCATGTTTACTAGCTCGGTGTAGGGTAACATGATCCTTACGAGCTGAGGAATATTCACATAATTCACACTCGAACAGCTGACCTATACTATGTTTACTAGCTCGGTGTAGGGTAACATAATCCTTACGAGCTGAGGAATATTCACATAATTCACACTTGAACAGCTGACCTATACCATGTTCACTAGCTCGGTGTATGTTGACATAAACCTTACGAGCTGAGGAATATTCACAAAGTTCACACTTGAACAGCTGACCTATACCATGTTTACTAGCTCGGTGTCGTTTCACATTTGCCTTGCGGGCGAAGGTGTAATCACATAATTCACAATCGAACCGTACTCTACTCAAATGAGCAGAGGAATATTCGCGGGACTCGCACTCAAACAAATGACCTTTTCCATCTTTACTAGCCTGGTGTACTTCATGTTCGTCTCTACGAGCAGAGGAATTGTCATTGAACTTACGCACGTGAAGCTGATGTCCCCTTTTGCGTTCACCAAACAAATGCAGCTTTAAGTTTGCTTCATCAAATGAAGAACATTCACACACCTCACACTTGCACACTATACTGTTATCCAATACACCTTTTTTAGGTGATTCTGAACTGGGCTTAGTGACTAAAGGAGAGCTACAGAATTCACATTTGAGCTCTTCCTGACCATGTTCATCACATCGCTGTTCCCAAGTCATTTTCACACCTGGTGACTGGTAACCCACAAATAGACTTTCGTACAGGTTCTCATGATCAGGCTGCTCCACTACGTGTCGTTTCAGAGTACTCATGAACATAGTGGAGTAATCACACAACTCACACTCGTAGTAACATCCCAATTTATGCTTGACGCGGAGGTGCACCTCCATAAGGCCCCTCCTACCAGTAGAGTAATCACAATGTGCACACAGTAAGGGCTTTGACGTCAGTCTGTCAGGAGGTGCGGCCTCAACACCATTGCCGCTACCCGACACATCTGATGGTAGCGAGTCAGCACTCCCTTGAGATGCTCCAGCTGGTTTCTGTTGGACAGCACTTGTGTTGCACGCATCAGAGCTGCCTTCCCTCAATTCGTCCTCTACTTCTGCATGTTCTGTGCTTGCCTCAGTGCAGTCATTCTCTACTTTTATCTTGAAAGCGAAGGTAAAGAAGTCTGCACTTGTACTGGCCTGTGAAATATAACTTTTCAGTTTTGCACACAAATTTTGGAGCATGGATTCTAGCTGCTTGACAAACACTAAAATTGCAAACATGAACAATGCACAGAAACTGTATTATCATGCTGATGCAACAAAATACATCCAATGTTGAACATCTAAATCATTCTACACAGTGGAGTTATCGTCACAACTTGTTTCATTAAAAACAGAAATTGTGCATACAGCACAATATCTTAAACATCAACGGTGTACCTTACAGTATTATCTATCAGTGCATCTTTCCACATTCAAGGCAAGTAACAAACACTGCATGTGTGCTGCATGCGTTTTTAGAAAACAATTTTGCTAAATAATATTTTTGTAGCTCTCTAGATGGCTACCAACACAAGCAATATGCATTGGCATGAAATGTACAATTTCGAATAAGCGTTAACATCAGCAACTATTAAAATACATGTCAAATACCCGCCGACAGGGAAACGAGTGAAATACGACATGTTCTGAGCCTACAACAGACAATTGTATCCTTCAGACTGACAAGCAAGAAACATGATCTTCACACAATTATGCTGCAATGCTTGATAAGTTACAAAAAATTACCAGTAAACATTTATGGTGCATCTGAAGACTGCCAACAGAAATGAATTCAAAAGCGTTGATAAATTAGACTCTAGATGAACAGCAAAGGAGAACACGGTAATGTTCCCCATACTTGGGATGCACAAAATCTGATATATGCCTACACTGTTAAAATCTTGACTACCGAGGTAATAGTGATGCAACTGATGTTGAAAGAATTCCTAAATACACGTGAAAGTTAAATAAAGAGAGAATGTATTAGAGAGAATAACTCATTAACAGCAGTTGAAAATACCATTAGGTACAATCAAGCCGTTGTAATAGCCTGCTGATCGTCTCACTAGGAGGCCGAATCTGTCAGAATGCAGCCCAGGCAGAGGTCAGCTGTTCACGCTTAACAAGTTCCCTGCGTATTGGGCCACATGTGTACCAACAGGTAAACCGCCCATTTACAAACCGGTAATAAAGCAAGGCATTTAATCTGTTTCGCGATATTTAAAAAATAATTGTTATCATACAAAGTGAAATGTTATCGTGCAATTGTATTATTTTCATTAGGAAGAATTAAAATGTATTGAAGATGGAGCACTGATTTCCCTATTCTGCTTTGTACAACCTAACCAAACCAACCGTCAGCAACCGCGGAAACGGAGTGAACGTGTATAACAGCTAGTCTCAGATACTCGGGTCAGGTACGGGATGAACCGATGATGATAAATACATTTGAAATGGGATATTAAGAACAGATGGAACAGGTATAAGCTCAGGGCATGTCTTGCGGGAGCTGTCCCTCTTTTTTAAGAGATCGTAGACTTCCCGCCAACTCCAAAACCCCTCAACGCTTAGAAACACCTAAACTAGAACAGTAATGAAAAGGCAGAGGGATCCTCAAACACAATATAGGCACTTATAAGCATCAGGCAAGAGGACAGCTTTATTAGCCCGCTTGCCTTCAAGTGCACTGTGCTAAGGTCCAGACGCTACTGACAATCACAGTCGTGCAGCCGCTAACTATGCCTTCCAAGTGGCTTACGACAGGTGATCATGGTATGGTGCTCCATGTATGTTACAGCACTACCCCAAAGTAAAGAATAACAGTAGTGAATAATTTCACTACACTATGGAACATGCCTTACAGATCATTTTAAGAGAGGCAATACAATCAAGCACAGAATTCAGCCCATAAAAAGACAATAAATAAAATTTAAAATTTTATACAGAAATCGAATACTGAGAAAATTTTTCATTCTAAACTGCAGCTTTAGAAAATGGGTAAAATTTGCCTTTCCAAATAATGGGAGAGCACTTCAACAATGTATTTAATTGAAATATCATCTGTGAAAGACACTTCAATTCACACAATGAAAATAAATACAACTAATATATAAAAACCAAAAAGTTATTATTCATAACCACATTTTTTGACAAATCATAAGCTCGTGGCAACAATAAACACATCTACAAATATAAGCAGAATGAACAAATGAAGGTAAAACAATTTTTTGACCATTCAAAAATTTTGCACATGAATTATCAAACAAAACTCCAAAGAAAACAATACATTCTGACAAATAACTAATTTCCACAGAAATAATAAAAAAACTCAAAAGAATGCAATAGAACGCATTCCAAATGAGAGGAAGCGTGCAGCACCTGAGATTCTTGATGCCAGTCGATGGGCTCCTCCTTAACCGTGATGTCCTCCAGCTCAGCGTCACGCACTTCACCTTTGATGTGAGCTGCTCCTGAAGGGTTCGCTGCGTTTGGTGCACCAGCTGCGGCTGAAATGGGAACATAGGGAGGAATGAGTGTAGATGTGAGAATGAATTAAATAAAGGAAATTAGTCAGAGCTCTATCTTCAACTCAGCAGCATCAATGGCTACACAACACAAAGGTGGACACTAGAGCTAAGTTTTCCCATGGGCAAGGTGGGCACATGGACAAGGCAGGCATCACAACTCAATGTGTCAACTCCAACAAAACACTCTGAGATCCCCACACAATGAACCATGAAAGTACACAGTTATACTTAATAACATTTACTATGCCTTAAATATTATAAAACAAAATCCTTCAAGCATCACTCCACCAAAATGGTAAGCAAGCTTACTTCTGCCTTCAGTCCCAAAATTATTTATTCTACTAAGATCACTCTAACTGCAATTATGAGACTGATTTGGGCAAAAATTTGCAAATGACATAAGAATGAGTGAGGAACTTCCACTCTTCAATGTTACTCAAGAAACTCATCAATGAACAAATTTGACAAAAAAGAATGTGATGAAACTGTTACCCAATTTGTCCTAAAAATAGTATCAAGACATTTGTCTCACCACCACACCAATATCAAGCCTCACCATGCAGCATGTCTCGTTCTGCAGTTTCTTGCTTGATGAGGTCACCCCTGCAACAGAACCCCTCCACCTCAGCGTCTGTCAGCTTGTGCACCAGAACTACTGCACGCTTCATGCTGGCTTGTCAGAGCAGGGCTATGGGAGTCTTGTATGTTTCACTGCTTGTGAGAAATTAATTTACTCTACTACCTGTCAATGAAACAAGACAGTTGAATTTCTTGTTGTCACCATTGGGAGCAAAACAACACCAAAAATGATTTCCAGTAATAGATGAACCTATAAAATTCTACCAAATTATGTCTGTGGAACAGGAATAGTTTCATATTTACTGGAAGAATAGTACAACCTGAAATTTAGTTTAGACCATGCAAGCTGAATATTTTCTTCACAAAACATTTATGATGGTTTTATTACAACTTACCTTCAAAGGTGCAACAAAGGCATGCCATCAGTGTTGTTAGTAATTTTTGTTTCATTCTTTCTGCACTTAAGAGCCCCATTAGAACTGAAAAATTCAGCTTCTCATTAAATGCAGCATGCTCAACTTACCAAAATAATTCTAACATCTTAGAGAAATAAATAAGCTGGCACAATGAATAACATGTGAAGGAGGGTAGTTTCAAAGAATGCTAGCTTCTCAAAAAAAGAGGTAAAAAAAGTTGTTATTCTACATATTCAAATTTGCAACAATATACTGCAACTAGTGTTGCTAATTCTAGGGTGGATGGCATGAGTAATCACATAAGAAGCTAGTTCCGAAATAATTACCCATAATGACAAATAATAACAAGATGGCCCAGACTTTCAAATTACTTCATTTGTTGGTTTTAGACTCCCTAGCAAAAATTAAAATATTATCAAGAGAAAAAAAAGAAGAAATTATTTAGGATGGACTTTATGAAATGGGGAATCTCTGCACTATGTGCTTCTAAAATATGCCTTCTGCACAGAAACAGCAAGTTTGAAACAGGCTAAAAATGGCATAAAAACTGAAATAAGCAAAGTGGGCAAAAAATAAAAGTCCCTGAAGCTCATCATATCCAAGGTCTTCCTAACTGTAGCATGACTCACATGAGAGTATCTTGGAAGACTTTTGAATCTCTCAACAGCACTAATTCTTCAACCCTTCCATTGGAACTGTGACATATATGTCCTAGTAAATTTGTTAATTTACAGATGGGATTTACATGCCTATTAGTTAAAGGTCCTTGATAATAAATGGGATAAATGTGTGCCAATTTTTTAAAATAAAAATACTGGAAATAAATCAGTTAACCTTTCAATAGAATCTAATAGTCTCACAAACAACTCTAGCACATGCTAAAAAGTTTCTTGTCTAGGCAGGAAAAAATTCACTACAAATGGGTTAAGATGCAAAACTTAGCTGAGTCAAATCATTATAAAGTTGGCAATTTTTTTCATCATTTGCAATTTGATAACCTTTCAAGTTATTGAGTGACGATAAAATGACTTTAACTAACATCAACTAAACACATTTCAGTAACCTGTAATGTTTATATGTAAATGAACTATGCTTCATGAACAAATTTGTGTTTTTTCAAACCTATATATATAAATATATGCATATATATATATTTATGTTTTGGAATAAGTTTACTATTTTCTGATATAATTGAAATTTTTTTGAAACTTTTCATAATTTATGTCCTTCAATCCTGAAATCACTATCATATAGTCAATTGCAGTTTTCCATTCCCAGCTCTGCAAGGTATGCAAACCATTTTCTATTGTGACATTCAAGTTTTCAAGTTCATTCTCATCACAGAAATCAATCAATTTTTGTCCATTTGCATTCACAGGCTGACCAAGTATATCAACATGGCCATTCATGTCACCCATCACAATTAAAGGGCGTTTGCAGTGTTCCTATACAATTATCATTAATATTTCATACTTTTTTACAATCTCTTTGTGAGCAAAAATCCCATCAGTTGTCATATAGCATACAATCAAAAATGCACATTCTCTTCTTCAAGAACTTGAACTGGAAGTTGAAGTTGAGGGCCGAGAACATCAGGGCCTTCGTAACTGCTTACAATTCCTTCCCCAATACTCAAACAAAGGAGTTCAGCAACTGTGTACCAGACTTGTCTAACTAACTACTCAGAATCCCTCAATACTTGTCACAAGCTGCCATTGGAAAGCATCACTGGAATAACTGGCATGTCAAAACAGCATCCCCAGGCATGGTGGTCATTACAGCCCACTCTACTTGACTGGCTCATTCCAGTCACTGTCTCTTACTTCAGGCACATACAAGAAAAATTTCAGAGCCTCAATAATACTCAAGTTACACTCTTGATGCAATCCAGCAAGACAGCTCATATCACAATCATCTTCAGCACATCTGGCATGCCACTTATTCTCTCCATACTGTTCAAACACCACATGCATGAAACTCTCTCTCTCTCTTGCTCATACTTACTACATTCCAGCACAAAATGCTCAATTGTTTCTTCCACTCCTCTATCACACTGCCAACATAATTTATTATCATTCTCATTCCATCTCCATTTACGTCTATTCACACTCAATGACTTACACCTCACAGCAAACAAGAGTTGACTTCCAAAACTACCATCATAGAACATCTTAATCTTAGGTACTTCCTTTTGCATATACCAGTTAAGTGTAATCTTTTGTGTCATGCTAAGCTTCCACTTATTCAATCCATACTCATTTGTTCGCCTCTCAATCTCTTTTTTCCACCTCTTACAGTCCCACTCTGGTCCCTCACCTCCAACATTCACTAAAAGCCAGTCATCCACAGGTCTCCCTATTTAAACACGAATTATCTTTTGCACATTTAATTTCATCGCATGCCTCCCAACATACTTTCCCCAATAGCTTTCACTCAGATTCCATTCAAAAATTTGCTTTACCCGCCTGCTATTCTGCATTCTCTCAATTCTTACCTTATAATTTAGCACAGCTTTCATCATTCTTTCTGAAAATAGGCTCCACCATAGGCCACCTCTAATGGCTTCTGTAGCTGTCCATTTTGTAGCACCCAATGCTAATCGTACTACCTTATTTTGCATCACATCCAGCTTTTCAAGGTCACTTCCATTCCAGGCAAGAGCACTCATACCAAATATGACACTAGGTACAGCAACATCCTTCCACATTCCTCTCACACATTCATACTTGTTTGCTCTGTATCTGGCCACACTACTTAACCATCCACTCCACTGCATTGCTTTTACCACTTTCTCACCCTTAGTTCTAGTGCATCCATCTCCACGTATCATACAACCTAGATATTTGTATTCTTTTGTTCTACCTATTCTGATTTCTCCAACATTCCACTGTCTGTCTCTATCAGTCTCATCATTATTTATAACCATAACCTTACTCTTTTGGCACCAAAGTTCATCTTGAAACCTCATACGATTAAATGATTCCAACAACATGTGTTCCACATACGTTACGGTTCCGCAACCTTGGGTAAAAATTATTGTCTCCAAATACTAATTATCTGCAAGAAAAGAAAATGAGAACAGGAATTTTTAATCAAGTTAATATTTGACATGTTCAAGTTTTTCATATTTTCGTACATTTAGTTCTTTACTTGATATAGACACAACAGTGTCGTAAGCCCATGTCGATTGTCGACACACATGAATGTTGGAAAAGCATGGGAAAATGCACTTATTTTGTTATGTTTATTTACGTTCGGCATTGTATATATCAAATTCTTTACGTATTAGAGAAAATAAAATCTACGAAAAGTTTTTTATTTCATCAATGCGAATCACAAAAATTCCAAACCTCTGTCAATTTGTGAAATGCAACGTTTCAGTAAAACTATCTTCAGTACTTGTGGGTTATCTGTCACCAATTCTTCAAGGAAAGAAGAGTTTTAAAAGTAAAATAAAGAATGTATTTTTTTATGACACTTGAATGAATGTTCCAAACAGCATGAAGGGATTTTTCATGAGAGAAGATATTATTGTTGACCTATATTTATTTCTTTTTAATTTTGTCTATTTCCAAATGTGTATATAATTAATTTTGGTCTCATTCAATGTGGAAAGACTGCGGAAATTGCATAACAAAGGATATTTTAGAATTTCAAATGAGAAAAAAATTATGGTTACAACTGTCCTAAAAATTGGCATTCCCCAGAAAAATCTTGGATTAATTTTTGAGTTTCAGTTTTTGCATTTCTCTGCAACTAGACAAATGAAAATGCATACAATGTATAAAATTAAATTTTGAACACAGTTGCTTCTATAAAAAATTTCCATTTTTGTGATAGAAAAAACATATTGCACGAACATATATATATTTGCACAAAACCCTACTCTTTCTACAATTTCCTAAGGGAACAGTATGGCAAAGCGGAATTTTTTTTAAATTCCAAATTAGATTTTTGTGAAAAAACTAAGATTATTTTAGGGAAATAATTTTTATGGATATATATAACAATAAGATTAGATTAGATTATAGGTTAGTTCAAGCCTCCCTAACAGCTACAAAAAAAAGCGTATCAAAGAGAGGAAGGAGGAGGGCACCATTTAGTGTGGATATTAAGGAACGCAGAATCTATGCAGAAGGGGCATAGAAACAGTAAGTTGGGAATGAAGTTCATGAAACAAGATAAAAGTTGAAGAAGAAAGTAATAGGTGCTGAAAAACAGGACAGCAGTGAACTGAAGAAGGTGGTTATTAACTTAGCAAAAGATATTTCATTTCAACAAAAAGAAGGCCTACCTAACTCTCAGCTCAGGTCATCACACATTTTCCCCCTGGGAGTGCTAATTCCCATAGATACAATAGTTGTCTCTCCCTGAGGGGATATATAACCATAAAGTTTATTCTAATTCAAAATTATTCTTTGTTATGCTGCTTCCAGTCTTTCTGCATCGAATGAGACAAAAATTATGCTTTTATGTTGAAAATTAAAGTACGGTTTTGCGTTACCCTATATATTTTTTTATGTTCATGCAATAACTTTTCTCTATTGCAAAAGTTAAAAATATTTACAAAAGCAAATATGTTCAGAATTCAATTTTACATACCTGTATGCATTTTTGTTAACCTAGTTGCAATATCAATGAAAAAACAAATTCAAAAATTTTGTTGCAGTGTAGTGGCCCTTCTTGAAAGTAAAAGAAAATAATTTATAAACCGTTTAAATGAAAAAGACATGCAAATCATTTACCATTTACTCAGTAGCGCCAATTTCAAAAGAAAATACAGTATGCTACATGTGTATTCACATTTTGGGGTATTCGGGCAGCTGCAAAGCCGAGCGCGAATTATTTGAATTTTTGAGATTTTGTGCTTTTTAACTTGAATTTTTTTTTGTATTCACTCATTGACAAAAAGTTTCAGTATAGGAGTTTTCTAATCTGGATTATTTGTTTGTCGAGTATTTTGTAAGGTGACTGTTTTTAACAATCAAGGTAAGGAATGACTGTATTTAACAAACAATGACATTACATACCACTGATGCAAGCTTGCAAGCACATCCACAATTCACTTATTATACTTTCAGTTAGTAAACAAGCTCTACTTTCAACGTAATAGCTCATGGCCTTAAGCACCTTACTTTTTACATCAGACACTCTAAGCACTTCCAACAACACTCTCTGATTAACTGCATCATCTACTTCTTCAAATTCCTGCATCATCCACTTCACCATTTGTTGCACTGCTAAAATCAGATCCACACACCCTCCATCCTGCCGAAAACTGCACAGCTTGTCTACTATTGGACTTTGTTTTTTCTATATGATTCAATAGCACCCTGCCACACAGATTTCCAACCATGCTCAATATGCATTTACTTCATGCATTGAATTTTTGTTCTGAATTTTCAGAATTTCTGTTCCAATAATTGTCAAGTATCTACAATATGATATACATAATGCATAAGATTGAAATTATACTTTCTAAAAATATGTAAAATATGCAAAAATTGACATACTAAAAAAGAAAAGAGTAGCTTATAAGCATTTCCAATCTCATTTAGACCAATACCGTTGAAAACTTATGAGAAAACACGAGGATAAACTTGCTGCTTTCTTGAACAATGCAAGATATGTTTACCAATAATAAAAGAATACCTTTTTGTAATAAACGCTTTACTTATCCTAAACCAAATAATCTTCATCTTTAATAATTTATTTCAATTCACGGTAGATATCATACTATACCAGAAAACCGATGATAAATATATTATACCGGCACCAAAAAATCACAGAACTTTTAAATACTGAAATAACATTCAAATAAATTTAAAACCATCGCCCTTCACTTTTTTTCAATTTCATTTTCAAAAAGTCTAAATTTTATCCACTTTTATTAATAAAATTAAACTTAAATAACCACATTTTCTGAAGAATGTAAGGAATTATTGACAATATTTTACTCAGCTCATTATCAAAATTGTCTTTTGCTAAATTAAAGGAGCAAAAACTTATATTAAATCATTTTTATGTTCCACTTACAGGAAAAAATTGTGATTTCTTCAATATTCCAATACTAATACAGTTAATTATTATGCAATGAAAATAACTGATTTTTTTCCACATTGACAATTTCAACTTTTTACTTCAAACTCATCAAATAAGCATTAAATGAAACCACTTAATGACCAAGTTTTATTAACAAAATAAGCTTAAGCTCTCCTTGAGGTATTAAAATTCATGACTTAAAATAATAGCCATTAACAAATAACTAGTATCAAGAAAATAGTCTCTCAAAGCATGAGAAAAAAAATTCAAGGCAAAAAGTCCCTACATTTGAAGCAAACTAAAATGAAGTATCACTAACATGTACAAAAGATGGTTAAAATTGCAGAAACTTGATATTTATGGAAAAAATCTTGTGCAGTACTACATTTTGAAGCCAAATTGTCAAGCTTATACTGCCAAACTTGACATAAAATTAAATGAAAATAAGACAATAAAATGAAAAAAACATGTGAGCCCAACTCAGCCTTGAAGAAAAATAGTGATCTAAATACCAAATGCATGGTACAAAGATTCAGCAAATAAGAAAGAAACAAGCATCAATCAATTTATATTTCTGCTAAATTTATAACAAGAGTTTGATACAACAGAGAACCAGGGCACTAGTTATGCAAGTCTACTACAGAGATGGTCACTGCCTCACTCGTCTCTTCAACACCATAACACTTTCACTCTCTATGTCTTACCTGTAGCTGCTCACTATCTTTAATGTGCACAATATATTGTATCAGAGATTAGAACTAGCTCATTTCATCATTTATTTCAATAAAAGGCCAATGAAACTAGTCTTTAACTATGGGTAGGCATCAACCAAACAGATACAGTGACTTAATTAAATAAATTTAGAGATAATAGAATAACATTACAAACGCACTAAAGAGAAAAAGAACAAAAATTATACTAACAAGTAGGACCCATGGAAATTCCATGGACAATCCCACAGTTAAGCTAGGTAGACCCGGTCATCATTGGTTTACCAATTCCAACCTAACCTATTCTAACCAAACACATCCAAACATTTTCTAACGTATCCTATCCAAACCATTCCTGATATGTCAAACATAAAAAACCGTGAACCTATGATAAAAATTCCGTCAACATCACCTAACCTATCTTAACCTATCCTAACCTAACATATCTTACCCTAACTTAAACCAATGTCATCATTCAGCCAGGTGGACCCGTGATAAAATTCAGTCAACATTCAACATTTTCTTACAAATTTTAATATGACATACTCTAACCTAACCTACTCTCATCTAACATATTCCAACCAATCCTACCCAAACCTATAGTAACCAAACCGATCCTGATAATGAAAATAAAGTGAACCAGTGAAAAAATTTCGTCAACATTATCTAACTCATGCTACCCAAACCTATCCAAGCCTACCATATCCTAACCAAACCCATCCCCATAATGCGTCAAAAATAAAAAACTGTGTCCCATGAAAAAATTCAGTCAACATTACCTAACTTATCGTAACCTAACATATCTTTAACCTATCCTAACCGAACTTTAACCAATGGCATTGCTAAGCTAGGTGGACTCGTGGAAAAATTTGGTCACATGTATACACTAACCTATTCGATGCTAACGGAAGCTTTTCTGATAATTTATCACATAAAAAATCATTGAGCCGTGAATAAATGTCTTCAACATTACGTAACCTATGCTAACAATCCTAACCTAACCTATCCTGACCTAACTTAACTTAACCTATCCTAACCCTTCCTATCCTAACTCAACTTAACCAATGTCTTTGTTAAGCTAGGTGGACCCGTGAAAAAATTTGGTAGACATTACCCAAGAGATTCTAACATAACATATTCTAACCTAACCCATGCTAACCTAACATTTACCAACCTATCCTATCCATTCTGCTTGTTTCTTTATATATTGTATCTTCATAGACACGATACCGCAAGTTAGATTAGATTAGTCGTTAGTTTTAGCCTCCCTACCCGCAGCAACAAATGCGATCCAAAGAGAGGAAGNGGCAAAGCTCTTAATTAATGCCAAAGCACTTCCAACTTTTAAATGTCTCTTCATGGCTTAGGTAAAGAAATTAATGCTAAACTTTACACCAGGCAAAGCTTTTGTCTATTCACCACTTATTTCTACCACTTTCATGATCTCATCAGTATTTAACACTTTGACTGCAGCAGAGGTAAAACTGAAGTTCAATATTTAACTCGAGTTTATGGGAATTGAACGCTTTTTACAACAATTTTTTAAAAATAAATTAAAAATACTTCCGGTGTGAAATAAGCTTTTGGGTATTCATGGCATATCTATAATATTCTAATACAGTTATAGCCTGTAAAGTCTTTTGAATTTGCCAATACCCCCATCCTATCCCAAAAGAATTTGTTTTTTAAATTGCTGTATCTCAGTCAATATCTGATATAAAGATGATTGTTTTTTTTGTTTGATTCACAATAAAAATATTTACAATTCTTAGCTACTTTGCTTTGTTTTAGCTCTGTAAAAAATTGACAAATATTTGAATATTAAAAACAATTTTTCTATTTCGGTATTTGTGAAGGAGAGGACAGTAATTGATTTCCTAATTTTTTGAGCTTGATTATAGGTAATTAGATCGAAATAAACAATTTTTCTGCAATGCACTTTCCGTCCCAAATGAGTATTTAAGGAGTTATAGCTATCGCTTACCTACCACATTTCTATTCTTTGAAGCATGGGAAAAATCAGTTTGAGGGGAGGATCGTTAATGGGCTCTCCCTTCTGATGGTTGTAATGCGCTTGAATGATCGTTACGTAAGGTTACTTTAGGTTAGATTAGTTCAGTTACATTACATTACGACACCGCTATAACTCGTTAAATACTCATTTGCGACGGAGAGTGCATAGAAGAAAATTGTATATTTTGATCTAATTACCTATGTTCAAGCACCAAAATGGAAAATTGATCATTGTCCTCTCTTACACATTTACCTCTATTTCTACGGACAATGAAAAATATGGTCAATATTGAGTTTAATGTTGTCAACGATTTTTATAATTTTGTTGCAAGATCTAGGTAATCGGAGACATTTTAAGACGTTTTACATGAATGAGATTGTGCTCGCAAATGCTTAGTTTTTGAGGTATAGCATAAATACCGTTTGGGGAAGAATAGCATTAGGGTTCAGATAAGAATAGCACTAAAGGCAGTTTTGATATGGCTCTTTCGGCGTTTTGTGGACATGGACCATGCCAAGTTTTTTGGTAGGAGTCATCAGTCTTGGTATGGTTAAGTTGAGTTATTTTAATTTAGTTTATTAACTAACCTAACCTCACGTATCGATCGTTATCTCAAACGTTACATTCTGCTTATTTACGTGTTCGTTTGTTCAATTTTATAAATGACGTTCCCATAACTTTCAAGTTAAATATATTGAAAACTAAGCATTTGCAAGCACAATGTTATTTGTGCAAAACGACTTCAATTGTACCATATTACCCATTTGTGGTAACAAAATTATTGAAATCATTGAAAACATTCGGTAAATGTAAAGCGTTTGGTAATAATCAAATTCCCAATTTTGGGTGCAGAAACATAGTTAATTAGATCAAAATAAACAAATTTTCTTCTATGCACTTTTCGTCGCAAATGACTATTTTACGAGTTATAGCGGTATGGTACTTATCGCAATTGTATTGTTGCAAGCGCGCAAAAAAAAGGCAAAGACCCCAAATTAACTCAATGGCATTAGGGGAAGATCCCAAATGGACTCTTCCGTTAACGGTCTAATAATCGTGTCGTTAAAGTATCTTATATTATGTAAAACACCGTGATCATTCAAGAATGCAACTGCCACATCATTTTTTCCTATGGATTTCCTGATTGCTCCAAAATAATCCGACTGACACAAAACACATGTAATCATCACCGCAGCTTCAATGTAACTGGCGGGAATATGCTCGAAGGGGAGAGTCCATTGTAGTGCTGCCATACGTCCTTGATGAATTTCTTTCCGCTTCAAACGCTAGAGTTGGGGTCAGTAATTAACCGCTATAACTCGTTAAATACTCATTTGCGACTGAAAGTGCATAGAAGAAAAATTGCTTATTTACATCTCATTAACTATGTTTAGGCACCCAAAATTGGAAATTCAATTCTTACCAAACGCCACACATAACCCAACATTAAATTCAATATTGACCAAAAAGATTTCTAATCAACTTCTCAAAACCACCTAAGCCAGCTTTTGTAGTACTCACCTTGATCTTCACAATGCAAAAAAAGATTTCCTCAATAGGTAAAAAACTGTACAAGATATAGAGCTGCAAAATCTAAAAGACTTGTTCTGAGAAAATAGCGTTCAAGGTTACCGAGCATCAGAGTGCACATGACACCCTGTTTCACAACCATGTTTTTCTTCAAAACCTACACTAAAAACTAATATACCATTAATAAGACTAAAACATTCTAGATAAGTTTTCCATAGTTGTATAAAGTCACTACCACTAAAAAGTCACTAATACTTGCCCCACAATGCAGAGAGACCAGAACAGTTTTTCCCTATGAAACATTGAAGAATTTAAAAAACACTTCTGGAATGAAATATGCTTTGAGATATTTACCGCATGTTTGTAACATCTAAATAAACATTTATAGCCCATAAAGTTTTTAGAATTTACCCACATTGCAGTCAGAGTTAAAATCATTTATTTATTTAAAATCCAATAAATTAAAGCTGAGAGCGCTTAAATCTTAATTTGTTAAGGGGACCATTTCCTAAAACTCGAACAAAATTTTCTATTGGACTTACGTCTATGAAAATTTGCAGACTACTAGATCTCTAAATTCGTAACAACTTTTCTCAAAGAAGTTTTTTCCGTTAGGGCATAAAAAATTAATTATTACTTATAATATGAAAATATATATATCTCATTTGTTTCAAAATCTCCGAAACTTACAAAGCTAAAGCAATGCGGTTTGTTGCATTCGAAAGTGAAATGTGTGCTCTAAAATTGTGACTANAAAAATTACCAAATTAAAATAATCAACAAATTAAGAACAATTACAAAATTAAACAAAATTATCCCAAAAAAATTGACGATTACAAAATACAAAAAAATTAAAGAAAATTTTGTATTAAACAAAATAAAATTTAAAACATGATAAAAAAGTAATTATCCTACTCTTACCTAATTTAACCTATCCTATTGTGATAAAATGTTGAACGAATCAATGCATGTAACCTAACCCAACCTAATCTAACCTACCTATCCTATCCAGCCTTTTGGATGTAGAGCTTTACCCACGAATTTAGTTTTAAGCGTATTAACATATAGATGACTTTCAGAATGAAACGATCTAAAACTACAGATTGCTCTTCAAGCTAGAGCAATTTTCTCATCACCCTCAACCATTATTGCATGCACCAATTTCATAACTGCTTCAGTCTCAAAACCTGTCAGTCAGCAAAAATAGTTGTGATGATTTGGTGAGCTTGCATTTTTTCTATATTCATTCCTTGCCAATAACATGTTTTATTTATCTTTCATGATTCCTAGGTGAATGGAACAACAAATATAGTGGATCACTATAATTGAATTTGGTGAAAGAGAATTCAAATGCCTCATATTTGATGATAAATATATTTTGCCCACAGAGCTCACACAATTTGGTATTTTCAAAGCTAATAATTAAACAAGAATGTTGATTGTTGGATGGAAAGTAGCCAAATAGTTTTTTTGTCAAATATACTCCACATGCACTGAGCTGAATTTGGTTTATAAGAAGTTAAAGACCCTTGAATTACTTTTGTTCATTGACCTTTTAAATTAGGAGCATAAAATTTACATACTTGATCGACTCAAAATATTTCCAAGTAAATGAAATTTTCATCATAAAACAGATTTGCTGTGTAGTACTAAAAAATTAAATATAATGAAGAAGTGAACTACTTTGACAAATCCTCAACAAAATTTTGTGATCATTTTGAACTTGTGTCCTCCAATTCTGAAATTACATCCTGCTTCCCAATATACCATGTTAATTTTTCCTTACCACTGTTGCTACTTATTCAATCCATTTTTTTGTCTTTCAATGTACTTCAATTCTTTCTCTCAAAATGTGCAATTTGCTTCTAGTACACCACAAAAACCAGTCATCCAGAAATCTGCAATGCTTAAGACAAAACAACTTTTGAAAATCCAACTTCTAATTGCATCCCATAGAAGATTTAAAAAAAAAATTTCACCCACCTATCACTCAGCATTTACTCAAGCCTAATCTTATAATTAAACTTAGGACATCAATGCTTTCATAAAAAAATAGATTACACTCTCCATCCCTTTGGACAGTTTCCTCCCTTTTTTTGGCCCTGTTAAGCAAAGCTCTTTATTAATACCAAAGCACTTCCAACTTTTAAATGTCTCTTCATAGTTTAGGTAAAGAAATTAATGCTAAACTTTACACCAGGCAATGCTTTTGTCTATTCACTACTTATTTCTACCACTTTCATGATCTCATCAGTATTTAATACTTTGACTTCAGCAGAGGTAAAACTGAAGTTCAATATTGAACTCGAGTTTAAGGAAATTGAACGCTTTTGACAATAATTTTTTGAAAATAAATTAAAAATACTTCCGGTGTGAAATAAGCTGTCGGGTATTCATAGCATATCCATAATATTCTAATACAGTTATAGCCAATGAAGTTTTTTGAATTTGCCAATACCCCCATCCTACCCCAAAAGAATTTGTTTTTTAAATTGCTGTATCTCAGCCAATATCTGACATTGAGATGATTAGTTCTTTTGTTTGATTCACAATAAAAATATCTACAATTCTTACCTACTTTGCTTTGTTTTAGCTCTAAAAAAAATTGACAAGTATTTGAATATTAGAAACAATTATTCTATTTCAGCATTTGTGAAGGAGAGGACAGTAATTGATTTCCTAATTTTGGGGGCTTGATTATGGGTAATTAAATCAAAATGAACAATTTTTCTTCAATGCACTTTCCGTCCCAAATGAGTATTTAACGAGTTATAGCTATCGCTTAACTACCACATTTCTATTCTTTGAAGCATGGGAAAAATCAGTTCGAGGGGAGGATCCTTAATGGGCTCTCCCTTCTGATGGTTGTAATGCTCTTGAATGATCGTTACGTTAAGTTACTTTAGGTTAGATCAGTTCAGTTACATTACATCACCGCTATAACTCATTAAATACTCATTTGCGATGGAAAGTGCAGAGAAGAAAATTGTTTATTTTGATATAATTACCAATGTCCAAGCACCAAAAATTCACTTTTACCTCCTTCACATCTACCTCTATTTCTACAGACAATGAAGAATATGGTCAATATTGAATTTATTGTTGTCAACGACTTTCATAATTTTGTTGCAAGATCTAAGTAATCGGAGACATTTTAAGACATTTTACATGAATGAGCTTGTGCTTGCAAATGCTTAGTTTTCGAGATATGGCATGAATAACGTTCAGGTAAGAATAGCATTACCGACAGTTTTGATGTGGCTCTTTCGGCGTTTTGTGGAAACGGACCATGCCAAGTTTTTTGGTAGGAGTCATCAGCCTCAGTATGGCTTAGTTGAGTTATTTTAGGTTTACTTAGGTTGGTTTAGGTTAGTTTATTAACTAACCTAACCTCACATATTAATCATTCTCTGAAAAGTAACGTTCTGCTTATTTACGTGTCCGTTTGTTCTATTTTATAAATGACGTTCCTAAAACTTTCAAGTCAAATATATTGAAAACTAAGCATTTGGAAGCACAATGTCATTCGTGTAAAACGTCTTCATTTGTAACATATTACCCATACGTGGTAACAAAATTATTGAAATCGTTGACAACATCAGGTAAATGTGTAGTGTTTGATAATAATCGAATTTCCAATTTTGAGTGCGCAAACAGTTGATTCGATCAAAATAAACAAGTTTTCTTCTATGCACTTTTCGTCGCAAATGACTATTTTATGAGCTATAGCGGCATGGTACTTATCGCAATTGTATTGTTGCAAGCGCGCAAAAAAAAGGCGAAGACCCCAAATGGACTCAATGGCATTAGGGGAAGATCCCAAATGGACTCTTCCGTTAATGGTCTAATAATCGTGTCGTTAAAGTATCTTATATTATGTAAAACACCGTGATCGTTCAAGAATGCAACTGCCACATCATTTTTTCTTATGGATTTCCTGATTGCTCCAAAATAATCCGACTGACACAAAACACATGTAATCATCACCGCAGCTTCAACGTAACTGGCGGGAATATGCTCGAAGGGGAGAGTCCATTGTAGTGCTGCCATACGTCCTTGATGAATTTCTTTCCGCTTCAAACACCAGAGTTGTGGTCAGTAATTAACCGCTATAACTCGTTAAATACTCATTTGCGACTGAAAGTGCATAGAAGAAAAATTGCTTATTTACATCTCATTAACTATGTTTAGGCACCCAAAATTGGAAATTCAATTCTTACCAAATGCTACACATAACCCAACATTAAATTCAATATTGACCAAAAAGATTTCTAATCAACTTCTCAAAACCACCTAAGCCAGCTTTTGTAGTACTCACCTTGATCTTCACACTGCAAAAAAAGATCTCCTCAATAGGTAAATAAACTGTACAAGATATAGAGCTGCAAAATCTAAAAGACTTGTTCTGAGAAAATAGCGTTCAAGGTTACCGAGCATCAGAGCGCACATGACACCCTGTTTCACAACCATGTTTTTCTTCAAAACCTACACTACAAATTAATATACCATTAATAAGACTAAAACATTCTAGATAAGTTTTCCATAGTTGTAAAAAGTCACTACCACTAAAAAGTCACTAATACTTGCCCCACACTGCAGAGAGACCAGAACAGTTTTTCCCTATGAAACATTGAAGAATTTAAAAAACACTTCTGGAATGAAATATGCTTTGAGATATTTACCGCATGTTTATAACATCTAAATAAACATTTATAGCCCATAAAGTTTTTAGAATTTACCCACATTGCAGTCAGAGTTAAAATCATTTATTTTATTTAAAATCCAATAAATTAAAGCTGAGAGCGCTTAAATCTTAATTTGTTAAGAGGACCATTTCCTAAAACTCAAACAAAATTTTCTATTGGACTTCCGTCTATGAAAATTTGCAGACTACTAGATCTCTAAATTCGTAACAACTTTTCTCAAAGAAGTTTTTTCCGTTAGGGCATAGAAAATTAATTATTACTTATAATATGAAAATATATATATCTCATTTGTTTCAAAATCTCCGAAATTTACAAAGCTAAAGCAATGCGGTTTGTTGCATTCGAAAGTGAAATGTGTGCTCTAAAATTGTGACTAAATGGATTTTCAGTTGGAATTCATTCCAAATTTATAAAAAAAATTTGAAAGAGGTTGGGTAGAAGTTATAATTTTAGAGTAAAAGGTTTGCGGAAAAATTTCACATAAAATTTTTTGAAATACATTCAATCCCAATTTTAGAGCACACATTTCACTTTCAAATGCAACAAATTGCATTGCTCTAGCTTTGTAAATTTTGGAGATTCTGAAACGAATGTCTAGAAAACTTATATTGTTCAGGAACGTCGATTGAAGTTGTGTAAAAAATGTAACCTACTTGAATGTAAAACGACTGCTGAGCCAAGACAAAACATCGCAGCGACGCTGGCTTGGTAAGGGATTGGAGTGGGGGCACCAAACAACCTGCCTCTGTTGCCTGGCCGCGTGTAGAAACGATCCTAGCCCCAGCAGCAGCCCGTGGAACTTATTTTACGGACACGCCTCATACATGCACTTCCCCCCCTTTCTGCGGGGCGCTAGCGCTGAAATACGTTCTTGATATTTCTACAGACATTCGGGAACATATCTCAAACTCTTTTAAAGCAATAAAAAAAATTAGGAAAATCTAATTTTTGACTGAAAATGCTCGGAAATGGTCCCCTAAATAATTTCAAGCATCTTTAGTTGTTCCTACCATGACTTACTAATGATAACAATGAACTATAACAGTCAACTTGAATTTTTTCACCAAACTTTTAATCCAAATCACTAATTACCAAAAAAACAGCTGATTCTGCTCAGTTTCTGAGTGCACACTAAATAGTAAGCAGGAGTTCAATTCTATCACACTTTTCTCTGGCCTTATTTTGAAGTTTCCCAACCAATAGGATGGACTAGTATTTTCTTTCATACTTCTAACAATCTTGTCACTTAAATCAGCTTTTTTGCTATCTAACAGGAGTCATAATTGATTTGTCCAATCATTGGTTTTCTTAAAATTTAATAAAATCAAATGCACTTTTCCATTTCCTTGGAAAAATTTCACTTATAAAATCCAAATTTTTACCATCACTTCGAACTCTCTTGAAACTTTCCTGTACTTGACCATGCAATCTGCTTTTCAACAAGATTTTCATTTTTTTTGTTCAATGAACCACACAAAGTTTTACTTTTAGTGTGTGATTTAAAGCAAAAGAGATTTAATTTTTTAATTTTTAGATATCATTAACTCAATATCACTGATACNCACTTATCTAGATATTTGTGTTTGGTGTACTTAGTCTGATTTTTCCAATATTTTAAAGTCTGTCTCTGTCGGCGTTATCATTATTTAAAACAATAACGTTACTTTTATCCGCAGTAAAGTTCATCTCGAATTCTACATACATGAAAGTCGTGTCACAGACGGATGCACTTTTGTTACTTACTTGATGTTACTTGATGTGAATACGGCGCCTCACCTCATCAAGGGTATTGGCGCCCCCACTCCGCCAAGTTTCTTTAGATTAGCTTCAGCATATCTGCCTCTTGCAGAAATGTTATCAGCAGCTTTGGGTCAACAGGAGGGTACAACAGAGTTGAGAGTTCAAATGGTAGGGACCTGCTGAGGCACGCCATGCGTAGAGGCTGCCTGTAAGGCTCAAGTTGTGGGCAGGTAATTAGTATATGATCAAGCGTGTAATTGCAGTGACATGCACTGCACCTGCGTTGGGGGGACTTGGTGATGTAGTGACCGTGAGTGATGAGACAGGTTTGTAAACGGAGGCGAGTGATGGTAACTTGACTGGGGCGGTTAAGGTTTGTTGGGATGAATGGCCCTAAGAGTGGTTTAAAGTGGTTGATGATATGTGAGCGAGAAGACCAGAAACTCTGCCATACTCCGTGGTAATAGCTGTTCAGGCTCCTCCTTAGTTCCACCCTGCTATGAGCTAGCAAGTTGCACGCTTGAAGCTCAGTAGATTCTCGCGCAAGCCTGTCCTTAGCCTCGTTACCCTTTATGCCAACATGACTTGGCACCCATTCTAGTATGATTTTACCAGGTCTGATTGATGAAAGGATATTAAATACCCATACTATGAGGTGGTGGTCTGGGGATTTTTTTGAGTTAAGTGCAGAAATGCAACCGAGTGAGTCAGTAAAGATTACAAAGTTGCCTGGGATTGATGATATGAATTTACATGCTATAAAAATAGCATGCAATTCTGCCGTGAATATTGATGAATGTGAGGAAAGCTTGGCTTTGATAGAAAAGTCCTTGGAGTAAACTGCACAGGCTGTGTTACCATTGCTTACAGAACCATCAGTAAAAATACTGATTCTGTTGGGGTACCTGCCACTCTCAAGATCTCTGAAAGCCTGCTGCCAGTGAGAATCAGATAGAGAATATTTGGAGAAGTGGGCTAGAGATGATAGTGCTGAAAAGTCAGGGGGGAAGTAGCGAACAGACATAGGTATTGTTGGGATGTCTGAAAATTTCAACTTTAATTTAGTAAACTCACACAGTGCACGACCTGCAAATGGAAGAGGAAACGGGAGATGATTATATAAAGTGAATGGGTAGTAGTTCATAAGAAGATCCCGGACAGGGTGGCGAGGTATTGTGAGCACACGTGAACAGTATGAGGCCAGCAGAAGCTTTCGACGTACCGAGAGAGGACACAGACCCGCTTCGGCCTCCA
>JACJUY010002800.1:0-25105 GCA_014220935.1 Platorchestia sp. MABIK | reverse complement strand
TTTGAAGACACCTAAAATGCAGCTCACTATAGATCAAAGAATGCTCATCGTTTGGAATATGAAGCAACCAAAAACTGTGAAAAAGTTAGAAAAGCTTCTAATGAAAAATTCCCGGAAAAGAACTCACCGAATAAGAATACTGTATCGCACAGTTAGAAAATTAGAAAGAAAATTAAATTCTCTTCTAACTTCTTCACAGTTTTTCGTTGCTTCATATTCCAATACGATGAAAATTTTGTAATCATTAGTGAGCTGCATTTTAGGTGCCTTCAAATGATGAAACATGGTAGTAAATAACCTCTCATAGGGCTTAAATACTTGGTGGTATGTAGGATATATCATTGTGAAATCATTTTTAACAGTAGGTATTGAGAAATGAAGAAGAACATCTCCGTTGTTTTTAAAACTTTTCCTTTGAACAATTAGTTTTTCTACCTCTTCTAGCAAATCGATCACTGTTAAGTAGCTATAAAACTATTTTCAAAAACTTAAGTTATTCGAAAAGAAAACAAAATTTGCTAAACATGTTAATTTAAAGCAGAGATATAATTAATTACAAAGTCGGGGACATTTTTGTGGGACACCCGGTAGAGCGTGGTATAAGTTATGTCATGGAGGGTTCATAGTTTTTGTTCTTTGAAAGCCTTAATTTTAGAAGAATTCAATTTTTGAATTTCTTGTATTACAAGTACAAAATAAAATTGGATATGTTCGAATATTGGAATTATTCAATGTATCTTAGCCTGGCCGTTTACCTACATTTTACACTCTAGAAGAAATATCTCATTTCTCAAGTTGCTACGAGATCGTTGGTTGAAGTTTCATTCACAATGCGTGTACGCCTTTCTGAATTCACAGCCTTGTGACATAAATATGAGTATAATACTTTTATATATGTCACTAAAACACGCCACAATGAGTGGTGGAGGCTGCCATGAAACCCTATGAATACCGAGATGCCATTCTTTACGCCACTAATTACTGTACCGGCTGATAAATTACTTCAAAGCAAATTGCGAAACATTTGCGATAAGTTTACATGAAATAACCAAATATGGTAAAAAGGATTAGTGCGGGATGAGAATGGCATTTTAAGAGGACGTGTTCTAACGCACGATTGCAAACAGATCATCTGCTCCAAGACATGACAGACATGACATGACATGACACAACAGCACCGTCACACAACGGAGCGACCAACTAACTTTGATAACCACATGAAGATGGTGTATAAAACCCGTTGGTAGAATTCATGGTAAGTCTGCTTCATTTATGGATGGGATCCACGCGTAATTACCACACGGATCCTAGCTGGCAGAAGCGAGGGATAGCCACGAGGCATGTGGCTTCCATGTAGGACCCACATCCTCTACATGTGTCCTAACCATGTGGGTACCAGGTGGGGCCACTTTCCAAAAGTCCATGTGTTTTCCACATTGCATGGGCAGGTAGAACCCATATGGCAAACATGGACAATCCATGTCGGAACCATGTGGCTTCCACGTGACCTTGTATGTAGGGTATAAGCTTACGATTGGCAGTCAAGTTTTAAGGTATAAGTGCCACCATGCCAATCTCGGACAGACTGGAGCGAGAGTAACTAATACCAAGTAAGTGAATAGGCATACGAATTATGTTTTTTGTGTATTAACATTAACGAATAAAATTGTGATGGTGTGATATCTAGAATAATTAATTTTAAATCTTTTGCGTTCTATGCGCACTTTTAATATATATAGCTTTAATCTTCAGCTGCCCTGTATCTTCGACTGCTGTGATCGCTGGCGTTGCTGACAAGGAGCGTGAATATCCCTGTTGCATCACCGTCAAAGGTTAACACAACCACTCGAAGTCATCTGGGGCGTCTCTAATAGAAAAGTTCAATTTGACTTCACTTTAATTTTTAATATACAATTCGAAGTATTTCTTATTGCATACATAATGTAACATATTTCTTATATTTTATGGACGTAATAACACATTGCATTGCATTAAGATTTATAGAAAAGATCATTGTCATCATTTTCTGATGTACATATTGAGAAGTGATATAAAGAATAAAAGAAAAATTTTTTTTCGTGCAAATGTTTTACTTTTCTTTCTATTACTATATGGCAAAAGCATTGTGCAAGCAGTCAAAATTGCCCTTTTACTCTCAATAACACTTGAGTTTCTGTACAAAGGCTTAATGGAACGTTTCCTCGTTACCCAAACGTGTGACAGTACATTTCAATGCTTTGAAATAGGCGTGAATGACATCATTACTCTTGGTGCTACGGAGGTGGAGGGAGAGGGGTGAGGGTCTTGAAAATCTGGCGACATTGAAGTCGGTGCATCCTGCTGGCCCCCTTTCCCTTTGCCATGTTATTCAAAGTTTGATAGTGCATGTACATTTGAGCATTAAAAAGACAAAAATAGTAGTATTCCAGTGACGCATTGATGGAAAACGCTTGTGTCAGTTCCACCCATTTGAAATATGTGCTCAGATATTTACAATTTCAGGTAATAATGTTGTAAGTAAAATTGGTAAATTTAAAAACTAACTCTTTTATGTCTAAGAGGCCAATATTCGAAACTGTCTTTTGGTGCTTCCGTATCCACTTTTCAATTAGTTTGCTAAATAAGAAGCTCAGAGAAAATGTTTTACCACCCCACAAATTTATGATATTTTCTACATAAATAACGTTGGCCCAAAAGAGTTCACCGAAGTCAGAATTATGAAAAGCATTGTTGCTTAATGCTAACCAAAAGAAATAACGATAATTAAAGTAGTTCGTGGAACTGACTACCTAAAAAGTGCGTTTAAAATATTCTATTGAGCGTCAGAAACGAAGAATTGCCATACGAGGTTAACAAAAAAAAACAGTTTATATCCAATGTAGATGATATAAAATCATTTTTCCATTGTTTTTTAAAATATCTTAAAGTAAACATCCTTAGTTGATGGGTATCGTAACACTCAAATCACTAGTCGAAACAAATAATTGAGGGCTATGTAGTCCTATTTTTGCATGATTTAGGTTTGATCATATATGTAACAACTAGCAAGCTGTCTACTACTGCTGTTACTATATGTAACAACAAAAAGGAAAAGAGGACGTAATTTCAGTGACGATGCATTGTTGAAAACACACATCAAAATACGAGCTCAGGGACTTGCGGCACAATGTATTATTTTTCAAAGTACGAGTAAAACACGATCGCTGCCGTGCGTCCAGCGCTCTGATGTTCAGTAAAGTTGTAAGTAGCAGAGTTTAAAAAACGACTTATTCCTTAATTTTTTTTATCTCTCCTAAAAAGTATGAAAATGTGATAGCATAGTGATATTTTACCGCGTGTGCTCAAATCCCTTCTAATAAAGATGTTGCAATAATTGAGATGTTGTTCATTCACACCAAAACATGAATAAGCAATTTACCTAGTGGTATTCTCATGCCGCAATAGACAGTTAACGGGGTAAAATAATTTTGCATCTAAGACTGTCAGATTCACAGTCAGAACTATGTTTTCACTCCTACGTATCAACTATTATCCCAGTCATGGGGCTCGGAGAGAGTGTTTTTTATCACACCTCGAATTTATGATACTTCCATGCTAATTATAGCGGCACAAGAGTCTACCTAAGTCAGAAACATGAAAAGGATTGTTCCACAACGGCAACAAAGACATGTACAACAAAATTGGAATTATGCGTGAAATTAACCACTTAGATAGCGTTGTCATATATTCACGAGCGTAAGAAATGATAAATTGCACCACACAAGGCCAGCAAGAACATTTTCAAGACGTGAGTAGGGGAATACAACATTATTGTCCGATAATATTAACAAATTAGGCAAAATCACATTATTTTAAAATGTCTTGATGTAAGTTCAATTGATATTCCAACATGTTGTCATCAATACGTTGTCATCGACGACGCAAAATCGTATCTACAGACAATTATTAGCCACGAAGCTCCCCAAGGATCTCTCCTTGGGCCCCTCCTATTTCTAATTTTTATGAATGATATTGTTAAATCTACATCATTTTTCAAATTCACACTTTTTGCCGATGACAGCACGTTTTCTACGGTCCTTCCAGACCAAAATCTAATTGCGGGAGTTTAAATAATGAACTTCAATATCGATAAAACAAAATAAATTACATTCTCAAATAAGAAATATATATCTCTTCCACGCATTAAAATTAGGGAAAAAGAAATCGAAGAAACCAACTCATGGAAGTCCTGGGCATCATTGTAGATAAACTTTTGACTTCCAAAGCTCACATCGCTCATATTGGTACTAAGTTATCAAATTCCGTCAGAATCCTACACAAGTAAAAAATTTCCGGCCTGAAGATAATTTGCAAATGCTTTACCGAACGCTCATTTCACCATACTTGCAATACGGAATAGAAGCATGGCATGGAACTAATAAAAAAAAACCTATGAACATTTTACTCTACAAAAAAAAGTCAGAGCGACAAAGAAACTACAGTAGAATATAGGCTCCAACAAATGACTCATTCAAAAATTTACAAACACTTATGGATCTTTACAAACTCTCCACACGCAATTTCATGTATGCAACATCGAGCAATGATGGCGACAACAACCTCTACGGAGATCCGTGCAAGTAATTCTTGCAAAGTATTCGAAATAAATCTTGAATCTCATTTCCTATCAGACTACTAGTCATTTAAGATGACCAAGTTAAATCTTTTCTCCTACATGACTGGTCCTGATAGGGTAATTTGCCATGGTTAATGTCGCTGTTCTTCAGTCTGTTCTTAAATCGTTCCATGAATATACTGTTAACATCTAGCCCATAAATAAACTACTTTGTAAAATGAAGTATCGAATATCGAGTTAATTAATCATTATTCAGTCTAATGCGTAACTAGGTTAAGTGAATAAGATTAGATATTATTGTACCCCTTAGAATAGCGTTGATGGTAGGCTGCCCTAGAAGTCGCTGAACTTATTTGGGCCCACAGGTAGCTATACTCAAATTTGTCCATTGTACTAGACTTAAGAAACAATCTACTTCTGTATCGCTTGTGGACAATCAATTGTTTAAATGTTTTCAATTGATAAACACACGTAGGTGCCATAGCGGCCCGGGTTCAATGCTTGTACAAAGACAGAGAAAAAACTTTGAAATGCATTAATTCATAGAAGCAGTAAATATAAAGATAATGAACTTCGTGAGGTGAAAGCGCATGCGACACTTTACTCGTACACTGACATACGTACAAGCTTTGGCTTTCTTGACATCTGAGAATAATATTGAAGTATTTGTTATGACAGAAATTCAAAAATATCTTATCGAGCAGGCATGAAAAAACAAAAGTTAGGGAACTGTATTAGAATAACTGTGTTAATAATTGAATAAAATATTTAAAGAAAAGTATATAAATGATTCCTCTCAGTACTGTTATTCTAAGTTTAGGGAAGCTTGTGAATCCTGCATATACTGTACTGAAGAAAAATAGTATGAAGCAAGCTTCCCTTATATTCACACAAGAGCTTATGCTTTCGTGATGGCCGTTGATGATGTTGAAAGTGTAATGGGGAGGGGAGTTGAATGATTCTGCGTCTGAAACTTGGAAGACGACATGTCAAGAATTCAAACTAAGTTTTTCATGCATACCCACTAACACTAGTATACCTAGTACCTAGCTTGGGGTAGTTATGTACTTCATTCGGATAAATTTGTAAACTCCCAAACGAAATAATGCTAGCCCAAAAGCTCACCAGGAGTCAAAAACGAAAATTGGTAGTCGCACGTGGCTAAGAAAATATTTTATGTTGCGGAAAAGATAGATAAAAAGTATAGTTCCCGCAAGTTGATTCGGAAATGAACATTTAAAATTTGGAATTTTTTTCAAATTCCTGGCATCTAATAGGTGGTTTTGAGAAAGTATTCTAATTCTTACGACATTGATTGGATTAAATTCGATCTCCCTCAATCGAATATATTTATTTTATCATTGGAAATTAGTGCTCCCAGGTCACGTTGAAGAGACCCAGGTTCCACTAGGTCTGGTTGGGGAGACCCAGGTTCTACCGGGTCGGGTTGGAGAGACCCAGGTTCCACTAGGTCTGGTAGAGGAGACCCAGGTTCTACCAGGTCGGGTTGGGGAGACCAAGGTTCCAAGGTTCTAGGTTCCACTAGGTCGGGTTGGGGAGGCCCAGGTTCCACTTGGTCGGGTTGGGGAGACCCAGATTACACCTGGTCGGGTTGGGCAGACCCAGGTTCCACTAGGTCGGGTTGGGGAGGCCCAGGTTCCACGATGTCGGGTTGATGGGGCCCAAGTTCCCCTACAATAGGCGAGGGGGGGGGGAGGGCTCAGGTTCCACTACAATAGGCTGGAGAGGCTCAGGTTCAATTGCAATAGACTGGGAGGCTCGCCTTCCACTACAATAGGCTGAGGATGCTCAGGTTTCACTAAAATAGTCTGGGGAGGCTTAAGTTTTACTAGGATAGGTTGGGGAGGCTTAGGTTTCACTAGGATGGGCTGGGGAGGCATAGGTTTTACTAGGATGACAGTATCTTTGTAAAATATAGCACACTAGGATTGAATTTATCTCAGAGAGGGGGCAAAAAAGGCATTGCCATAAAATTAAATATTGCACAGATGAGCGGCAAAAAAGCATTGCGATTGAATAATATGGAGGACAGAGAAGGGGCAAAAAAGTATTGCTATGGCAAAAAAATCATTCCCTTAAAATTATAAATACAAAATCTGTATTTACAATTTTAATGTAAAAATCCTTGCTCTAAATCCTTGCTCTAATTATGTATGGTGAACCGCTGTAGAATTAGAACTACACATACTGAAGACGTCGTAAGTCAAGTACTCTCTGTAATTGACGTTACTTTCCAAAACTCTGATAATGAACATAAGAACTTCATGAATCATCAGTTTTACTGACGTCTAGCTCAATCATCAAATTCTGTAATTGGTTACCTTATGATTGAAATCTAACATTTTGACTTAGCTATTCACTTATTCAGTAAATAAATGATAATTTTACTTAGGAACAAATTAGGGATAACATTCAACTCTTGAATTGTATGCAGCAGCCAATTAAGTATGCGTTCGGGTAAATGGTTTCGCTTCCACCCAACAGCCACCGTATCCATCTTACTGCATCTAAATGGTCAACGGTCTTAAAATGATAATCATCCAAGAAAATTGAAGGTAAGAAAGCTCCTTTCATTCACGCACGGGTCCTGCTTAAGTGCGCGCTCATTACTCACCAAAGGTGCACACTTCCTTTCAATTATGTCATTTAGGTCTCAGACCTTGGGGAACTAATGTACTCCTGCTCTGCGGGATGTAAAGACTGAAATACGTGCACTCAGCTGGCCATTCTCCTTCGAGTTGCGTTATCGATGAGGGGTAAAATGCGGCAATGCCTGAGGCTTCAGAGGTAATGGACGCATCAAGTCAGTGTTGAGTATATTTGCTACTTTCACAAAGAAAACAGCGTATTGTTATGGTACAAGTACAAGATAAAATAAACAAACAAGAAGTTCTGTTTTATGAGGGGATTACGTAAACACTATACGCACATATGCACAATATTTGTAATGAAAAAAGGTTTCAATTTCCTAATATATAGGTTATTTATTTTTATTAATATGGGGAGGAATTGAAATCAAGAGACTCCTGGAGTATAAATGATAATGCGCAGTTGGTTTTATTACCTAGGTATAGCCTACGAGAATATATTCGCTCAGTTAACTTGTTTAAGACCTCGCTTGAGAGGGTAACCACTGAAGAAACAGAAACGAATGTTAAACTTGAAAAGGAGAAATCAAAATTAAGTCATTTGCGGCCTCTCATATTTCTGCTGTCTCGCCTGAGTTACAGTATTTTAAAAAAATATCGTTTTGACGCTCTTCTTTCTCTACGGCCCACCTCACCCCTACTGATGTACACACGCAGTGCGGCAGTTTACGCATGAGAAAAGCTCGTACTTAGCTCGCACGCCCCGGTGACTGGGGTGAGTGATGAGGGCTCACAGAGAATGAATGAATATTTAAGTGATATACAACGAATGTGCATCGCGAACTCGTCTTGGCATTGGAGCGCTGGAGGCGCCGGGGCAGACTACGCGTGCAGCTTCACTGCAGTCTGAGCGACGAACTTGTCGGGTGAGCGATGGCGCGCGCGGTAATGTGACGACGTGCCCACAATTTGTTTCTGCTCGAAGAGAAGGAAAAAATTTCATAGAAGTATTCTTGTTTTCAAGATCTCCTGCGTAAGATTCAGAAATCTGTCGCACACAACACTGTACGGCTGGCTACTAGGCTTATTTGGGAATTTTGTCAAGGAAAGGACACCTGCACGGCTGGTGCAGGTTACGTAGTCGTAAGTGGTAAAAACTGTAGTAGTGCACCCAGAAATAATTGAGGAACTAGAGCTTCGCAAACCAACTAGGACACTATGTTGAAAGGTCTATTAAAGCCACTGGTAATTAGTTAATGAGTCATTTGGGCTCAGACAACGTGACAAATGATGTTCTTCAACAGGTGTCAAGTACGCACAGGTAATTAGCAACTGGTTCCATGTGCGCAAGCCAGAGAAACTAGCGCTTTGTGCCATGAGGTAAATGATGTGTCGCATTGTCTGCTGCACTACGAAACGTGGTTACTGCCTTTAACATCCTAGTTGAAGCTAAATCATCCAATTTACCTACGCAAATACAGGATCGTCTAATAATTGTATTTAAACGCTATGCAAGTCATGCTATACAATTATGAGGAGCATAAAAAGACATTCTAATTTAATTGGCGTCACGGAATCGAATTTCACATGTTTTGTCAAAAATTTAATTTTTCATCTCACAAGAAAAGTCATTGATATTATGATGAACATTTTTACTTGAGAACCACTCCTAACCACCACTAACAATTTAGGGAGAAAAAAATTCTATGCTTTCGAACAACTTTCATCGCTCTGCGCACCCTGCTCCGTTGTGTATCACTTACCTCTGCATATCTTATTGGGTAACGTATTATGTAAATTACTAAGTTCCTTTGGTCCTTTTTGTTGGGTTTCTTGAGATCGTCTTCGTTGTGGCTAGGAAGTCTTAAACTAACCTTATACGTCTTAATATGTACTGTACGCAGAACGTTGCTACGCTTCAACGTTGCCTCACAAAACGCTGCTACGCTTACGTTGTAACATTGAAATTAGAGGACAAAAATTTTTAAAAGGCTCTGATGCGGTTCAGACGATTTGAATGATAATGAATGAGTTTAAAGATTTAATGCACTAGGTTTCAAAGTAAATATTTCAGTTATATAACGTCCAATGATTTTTAGGTTCAATATTCAAATTTTGACAATACGGTAATTTATGTTTTGTAATTATTTTCAGGTGAAGAAAAATATTTAGAATATTTCTTTAGTTTTCAATTGCGTTATTTCCTGGGGATATATTGTCATTTGTAATTTGCTCCAAGAGTGCCGGATCATTGTTCTTACCTTGGCAATTGACCAAAGAATTAGCAACATTTGTGGCACTAATCTGTTTTCGGTTCAGGTTTGGCCTCACCTTTTACCCTTTTCCTTTGGTGGGGGATGCCGGCACACTGTGCGACCGCAACCAACCTGCAGCACGAGTGTCTTCCGCTTTTGTTCTCTACTCCACTTTTTGCCTAATCTTTGTAAGTGTTTATTGGAAAATGTTTCTAGCTCTGCGGAAAAGATCTTGAAAGTTTACACTCATTGATGAACTCGGACATGAAAAGAAAATAATCCAACTTTGTATAAATAAAGTAATTATGAAACCCTAGTGCAATGTCTTCACAGGAAAAATTCATTAACACACATTAATAATAAGTTTCATAGGTCTGAAGCGGGACAGTGTGGTTATATCCGATAGATCGACTTCCACAAGCAACGAGAAAGTACGTTACGTTGCATAAAAAGTGACTTTCACTGTCGAGTGCTAGGTGACTTTCACTGCTGAGTGCTAGGTGACTTTCACTGTCGAGTGCTAGGTAACTTTCACTGTCGAGTGCTAGGTAACTTTCACTGTCGAGGGCTAGGTGACTTTCACTGTCGAGAGAGCTTTTCTTTCCTCACGAATTTACATAGCCACGTACCCTCTTGGGTTTTGAAATGTTTTTTTTTTATGAGGGATGTATCTGATACCGTTTACCGTGTCTGTATCACCTCCGTTTTGCCATGATCAAAAATGGAAAGTTCACGTAGGTTAAATATATTTTCAATAGCAACGGACTGAAGTGCAACAAAGAGATACATTTTCTTGTTTTTTTATTCATAACATATATGTAAATTCAATAAATGCGTTCGAATGTTCAAATTACAGGAAGAATAAAAATCTGTCACACACTAAAGTATGTATGATACAAGTTCAAAGGTTATTTTGCTAGTTTACAGTTAATCTGCTTAATCCTCACAAATAAAAGATTATCGAAAATTTGTTGCCACGTGTATATTGCTTTTTTGCTCCCATGCATAATGCCTTGTGTTCAGTCTGTTGTGCTCGCCAACGGACAATAATTATGGCAAACATTTTCTCAAAATATGCTCCAACATTAGTTTCAAGAGCATTCAGAGACCGCATTAAAGCCTGAAAGTGTTGCATGTGTTAGTAGCCAGACATTTGAATTTTTGGAAGTGAGAACTACCGCCTGTCTTTCCTTTAATGCTTTACATTAAGCCATTTAAAATTTTGGAAATGAGGACTACCGGTTGTCTTTCCTTTAATGCTTTACATTTAAATCATTTAAACTTTTGCAAATGAGAACTACTGCTTTTCTTTCCTTACATTAAGGGCATGGTTCGGGTCAACTTACGGATAATGGTAGGTTTTCTGTTCATAAAATCATCTTATAGAAAATGTTTTTGAGCATCCAACGATGTAATTTTCTCTCAAGTACGTCCATTGGTTCGTCTCCTAGACGGGGTAGAAGACGCGCACTAGCGTGACCTTGGAGTACGCCAATGGATGGGTTACCTCTCCCTTCCTCCGTATTACGAGTCAGTTTTGAGTGTTCCTCTACGGGAATAGCAAGAGAGTTCATTAATGGTCGTGCTGGAAATGCTTTCATACTCAAACGAAACATTTGATTACTCAGTGATAAATTATGATGGTGCAACTGAGTGTTTGTTTTGAGTCCGGCTCCTGAGTCATCAGCATATTAGCTTGCTGTGTAAACTTATAATCGCCTCCCGGAGTTTTGAAGCGACAGGAATGGCAAATATATCAATCAAAAGCGCTCAAAAAGAGCTACAAAGCAAAAGAAATGATGTAAAAATAAATTAGTTTGTAATGAAGAAAACAAATTTTCTAAGAAAGAACGCTGTTCTGAAACTTGCAATTATTGATTTTTGATATGGACCCTTCCCCACAGTTTTAAAGGTACAAAAATTGCAGATATATCAATCAATACAACTCAAATAGAGCTACAAAAGCAGTGGAGTTTATTTAAAAAAAAGGACGCAGTTCAAAAATTAGGAAAGAAAGAAAAAACAAATTGTAGAAAAATGTCTCTCCTGAAAACTCACCTTTTTGACATTTGAAGTGATTCTTCTCCCACAGTTTTGATGAGACAGGAATGGCAAACTTATCAATCAATAGCGATTGAAGAGATCTGGAGATCCGACGCAAATTTTTTTATTTCAATTCATGTTGAAATTATAAGAAAAAAAAAATTCAAAAAAACGACAAAAGGAGTCGGTTTTTGGGCAAAAAATTCTTCAAATTCAAAAATCCAAATTATCGAAAAACTTTTGCACCGGATCTCTAGGTAAGACAATTAGCTTTCTAGAAAACATTTTCCGGTTCTGTTAGTTCAAAATTGTATGAGAAGAATCATTTTCTCCAACACCCATTTTTCATGTTTTTTTTCATAAGAATCATATTTTTGTAAATATACAATAAAAACACACAAGTGAAAAAAATAGCACTAGCATTTTACACCTAGGGTAAATATCCCAGAAAATCTGT
Source organism: Platorchestia sp. MABIK (assembly GCA_014220935.1). Classification (NCBI taxonomy): domain Eukaryota; kingdom Metazoa; phylum Arthropoda; class Malacostraca; order Amphipoda; family Talitridae; genus Platorchestia; species Platorchestia sp. MABIK. The sequence goes on along the minus strand of JACJUY010002800.1, from coordinate 13,126 downwards.
CAAGAACTTACAGATTTTTTTTAACCCGAAGCGTCCCCTTAAACCATTTAAAATTTTGGAAATAAGAACTACCGTTTGTCTTTCCTTTTAATGCTTTGCATTAAAGCGCTGCAACACTTACTTAATATCTGAAATGTTCAGACATCTGAACTGTTAATGTTTCAAGTCAAAAACGTTTTGAATTAAACAGTATCGAAGTTTGATTCATTGAACCAACCAGACAAATTCTTCACTTCTGGAAACTCATTTCCAAAATTTAAATTTCAGTAATTTTTCCTTTTAAAATCACAATCGGTCGTCTAGTGTTAACCAATAATTGAAATGAATTAATCCAGGAAACGTGAACATTGATCGGCGTCTGTAAATGATTACGTTTCGTGTGAATTATTTCTTTCGTTATATGCCTTTTCACCATAAAAATTTAATTGTGAAATTAAGTAATCATTTATAAAGTTTTTCTGACTGGCAATTCACGCAACTTGTCAGTCAACCGTAGTCACATTGGATTTTCTCCCTACATAATTATCCTCTCTCGTCGCAAATGAGCTAGTCCCTGGTATTCAAATGTTATTCAATAAATGTAAGTCGGAATATAAAGTGTTTTATGTACACCAGGGTTTTCGAGTACAATTAGGTAGATGTTGTAGTGAAATAGAGCGCCTAGAATATCCACCACACTAGAATTTGTTTTCGAACTGAACAGTGTAATAAATACCTTTGTGTCTGAAAAGCTTTTAAGTTGTCGGTTCAGCCATCGGCGGCAGAGGTCTTAGAATGTTGAGTCTGATATTTTTCAACATAAGCCTCTGTTGATTGAAACAGTCACCTCATAATAACTTCAAACTCTAAATAGATAGCTGTGTCATTGCTCTGTGTGACGAATATAACAAGAATGCACGTAATTCATTTGAGTAACATTTTATCTCTTCTATTCAGAAATTTTTACCTAAGAACTGAACATGGAGCTGGACTATAAAATTATTTCATTAAAAAATGAAGTTTAGTTGCAGTTTTTCACGCATAAAGTTTTGGTGAATTAACCAAATAAAAATAGGGATAATTTAACCAAATATGGCATAAGGTCGAATTTCTTGAGTCCCGTTGCGTAACGTGGGGAAATGTGGTGATGATGTGGTATAGTGAAATTTGTCGAATTATGAGGGTGTATTGTGAAATACCTGAGTCTTCGGCAGCACCAGTGCTTCGTACGATTGAGTTCTCTCTTTCTTCTTTTGTTCAAAAGTGAGACTATTGAGATGATCTTGGAGGATACTCAGAAAAAATTTTGCGAACACTTTCATTCGAATGTTTTGAAAATTCCTCGATGAAAAATTGTATCTTTGCGCCTAAAAACTGCAATAAACTGTTGTCATAACTGTAATATTTGTCAATTTAGTGATAGATTGATAAACGATTGATTTCATGACTGGGCATTCACAAAGTCTGATCAAAAAATATCGGACTTCAGCTGTTTAATGAAAAGTTCAGTTCGTGTCAATTAGACAATTAACATCTTTCGAATTGCTGTTCGATTCCCAAGAGCATCATTTTATGATCAATTGGCAAACAACCCAACTGGCAGAACCTCCTGTGACAAAACATCTGTCGACTGATCTCCTCACTGATATCCAGAGGGGGTCAGCCGACTTACCTCCTCTGACGTCATTCTGCAACCACACCCAGGCAGTGGAGAGATGCATCAAAATGGTGACAGAAGACTCTTCCACTGTCGTAAGAATGGAAGCAGGAGACGGACTTCTACGAAGTATATTAGAAAGGAGGGATAGACTTCCTAGGCTCGAAACCGAGAAAGAATATGAATTCCACTAATTGGCCTCATTCACATGGTAGGGAGGACGGGATGGGTGGGGCGGAACTCGACGTACAGCCACCTCCTTGTGGTGAGTTCTGGATTATTTTTGTATCGTGCGATACTATCACAATACATGAGATGAACTCAGAGCTCTACCATTTACTACCCGGAACCACAAGCCAAAAGGAACTAACAATGATCATAATTAATCCAAATAGCCCTCAAAACAATTTTTTTAGGGGAAACAAAATGCCATTCGATAATAAAATACGATGCAATTATCATAATTTTAGGAAAATTCGTTAATTTTAGAGACTCTCGAACCATGAAGATAATGAGACAGATCTCTAAAATTTAGAACGTATGTTCTAGAGACATTTATATGATGGGCTTTACCCATCGCTATCCCAAATTAGCAAAATTACATTTTTGAGGAATTTTTCAAAAATTTGCTTTTTCTCGTATTCTCAAATTTTCTCACGATCCTTGAATCATGAAGATGATAGTATAGAGCTTTGAAAATTGGAATATAAATTCTAAAGACGTTTTATGATGATTTTTACTTATTGTGGCCCCTGAACAGACAAAATGAATTTTTGGGAAATTTTTCCAATGTATGTTAATTTTCGTATTTTCCAAATTTTCACATGACACTCGAATCATGAAAGAATCGACCTAGTGGTCAGAAGTTTATTTTTGCACAGTGTTTTTATTCACTTCCACAATTTTTCTGCACAATTGTGAAACCGAATTAAAAAAAACGCTAAACTCTAATGCGCACTATGCATATCGTTAAGATTAAGTTTGTTCTTATGTATATGAAAAGATTTAAAATTCTGTAAGTTTCGTTACATCACGAATAGACCCCAAAATTAAGAAATCAGAATCGAAAATTCCAACATTACACTGTTCCTCTGCATGAGATCTAACGGCAGAGTGTGGAGGGTGACAAAGCCGAGCCAAAGATCAGAAACTTTTTCCGACGTCTTCCGCCTATCTAACACGTAATGTACGGGTTGTTGAGCCGACTTACGTAGATGCACAGTGTACACAACTGTATTTATAGACAGGACTAGAACGGCGACGCAAAGGAATTTTGTCCTTATATCAGAAAAATAAACCAATGGTGAAGGTGTTGACTGGCACGACTTGAAAAGACACATGAGGGAGGAATGACGATTTCAATGACAACAATTCACGCAATTCACATGTTTATCAGCTGTTTGGGTCGGTAGAGTACATTCATATTTCTCGTTTAAAAAATTACTTATCTTGGCATTGACTACCGTGAGAGGAAAGCCATTAGATTTAAAGGAGTCGGGTATAAAATCAAATTCGGAGTAAAATGATTGAGAAGAAGGGCAAATGTTGTATGCTCGAAACTAAAGCGTTCTAATACCATTAACTTTAAACTGAGATGGACAAAAACTGAAAAACTGAATCTAAAATTAGAAAAACATGTTATACTCTATGCTGATGTTTTCAATTTGCCATTTTGTTTACATAGTTACATGAGCGACCAAAAGCGCAAGTTTGCCGCTACTTTCGCATTCCATAGTATATTTGATACAAGTATGTCGAGAGTTCAAATGCTGTAAAACCAAAGAAGCATGCAAGTGATCTCGAGAAAAAACAAATGTATCATCAATGTACCTCTGATAAAATGCCGGCCGATACTCAGATGGACAGTCATCTAACACTTTTTCTCTTGGTGGCACATAAATATGTTGGCAAATGTGGGACCTAGAGGTAATCCCATCCCGAGAGCTTCAAGTTGCTTGTACAATTTGACTTAGAATGTAAAGAAACAGATTAATACACTAAGTTCTAATAAAGTTTTGAATAAAGACCGAGTTAGCCCTTAAGGCCCTTTTATATTGACGGTGTCTTCGCGCTCCACACCGTCGCTCCATCCCGCCAGTCAAATAAGCTCCGCCCACAGCTATGCAAAATGACCCTTATTGCCACGCTCTCGGTAAAGGCCCTGATACACTGGCGTTCATGACTCGAGAAATTGCGGCAGTGGATCCCGCAGCCAGTTGAAGTGAGAACTGGCGACATGATACACTCAGTACGCAAGAGGAATCACCGCGGAATGCATTGCAAAGCGCCAGTCTGTCTCTGCATGTCGTACGGGTAGATGCACGATTGCGACCAGCCATATTGTGCGCCGGATAGAAATAAAGCGCCCATTGCGCTGTGCTTTAGCTTTCTGTAAGAGCTGCTTTTCACATTCTACAAGCAGCCGTATTTTTTAAATGCGTCAATAAAATACAGCGTTAGAGTTTTGTCCACTCAACTGCGGAGCAAGACATAGCTGCGCACCTCTCTCGTCAACGATCAAAACTGTACTGCTCATCGCAGTGACGCCCGTCTGTTCCCGACATGGTCGGATCGCAGCAAAGCTCGGTGGCCACTCTGCCAACTGGCTGGTTGGTGTGCAGGGGTGGGAGGCACTTCGCGAGGCATGCTGACGGTTATCACCGCGATTTTTGCCTAGTGTATCAGGGCCTTAAGGAGCGGCAACATTCTGCATGCTAAATACTGGCGGTGTGCACTGCCAGTCAACAGCGTTCAGTTGCTCTTGAGACCATAGAGAGCATGTGTAGTCATGGCTTACATATTGTGTAGCAAGAAAGAAGTTAAAACTCCTATTGAAAAATGTGAAGAATTTCCATGTTTATGGAACGTTAAGCTCGCAGAGTATAAAAACCGAGTGTCCAGAGAAGATGCTTTTAAAAGTCTTGCATCTCACTTCCCAAATTATGATATTGCAATGGTTAATATGGAAATTCAAACACTGAGAGGCCAAGATAGGAAGCAGCTCTCACTATTCAAAAAATCAAAGGAAAATACACTGCGTGTGTAATCGTAAAATTACTTACAGTGTAATTAAATTGCACAATGTACATTGCTCTCAAGAAAAGTACTTCAAATACACGGAAAACATTCGGCATGTGTCATTAGAAGATTATTCAAATTAAAGGAAAAAGTAAAAAAGTACACCTACAAATTAGTAATTGGTTTTTATTTTTTATTTCCATTTACAGTGTTTTTTGAAGGTAATTGGGTAGTATTAAAGTTTTTTAGAATATTAGATTTTCACTTCTGCAAATTATTTTGTAAACATTCTGCAAATTGATCTGCCAAGGATTCTGCCAGTATTGCAAGAGCAATACTGACGGTTGCTGTCTCTGGGGAAGGAGCGTCGTGTTGAGCGGCAATGTAAAAGCAAGTCGGTGTGCACTGACGCTCAATCCTCTCGTGGGAGGAGCTCTAGCAAGTTAACCGTCGCTCCACACCGACGCTCCGCACCGCAGGTGTAAAATGAGCTTAACACCGTGCTAGGTGAACCACAAAAGTTTGTCCAGCCAATCTCTACAGTTTCTTTAAAACGCACATTAGCTTGTGAAGGGCTTAGTCACCCTCCACACTCTGCCATAAATTTCATGCGGAGGAACAGTGTGATTCTAATTTCTCAATTTTAGGGTCTACTCGTAATGTAACGAAACTTAGATCCTGCACCTCCCGTGTTAGATTTGTTGCGTAATTGCCACCCATCGGAGACATTCAGTCATTGTGCTATTACTTGTTATTGTCTCATCATGTTGAGCACAGTTGTCATGAACAATTCCCTCGAGGTCGAAATGAAGAAAACGGTAAAGAGAATGTTCACATTCCTTCAATTCATTCGTGCTTTCCTTGGTATAAAAAACTTTGGGATCTTCCGCTGTTGAAACTGAGCCTTGGCATTGGAAGATGAAAGATTATTCCAATGTCATGTACACATGATTCATTCCCTCGAATGACCGTTTCCAACAAATTTTTATTTCGCAAAAAGTTTTGGTGAAATTCCAAAAAGATTCTCTGCTTAACTTCCTCATACACAATCAGAGCGACGATCACGCTCTTGTGACGTCGCTCTACAGCACTACCTTTCAAACTGAAAATAATCCGGAACGTTAGAGCTGAGCATGCAAGCACAGTTGGGTCAAGGTTGACTTCTGCTAATCGGCTGCACTCTACTTATTCTACATAGCTCTGTCTCTATTATTAAAGTCCTGATTCGTTTTTATCGCATCGTGTAACCGCTTATGTCGCCGACTGGAAGACGTTGTTGCTAACGCAAAGTGAATGAAGAGAAGTGATACTTGAAGTATGTAAAATGCGCTGTTTGGTCCCGCGAACATTTACGCTTTCAGTTGTCAGGACAATTAACATCGAAAATGATTAAAATTTGTGAAGCTATGAATATGAAAATGAATCGGGAATCGTTTTGTCTTGTAAAAATGTAAATGCGTGCTTCTGTAGTGTAGGGTACTATGATTAGGGCCTATATCTCTCTTCAACTTTCTTATCGACAAATGCTTCATGAAGACTGAGAATAATAAAATTCCAAAAACCGTAGTTGTTCGCCATTGAGTTTTGTAATTAGGGATTATGTATTTAGACAGAAAGAACCGAGTACTTCGTAGTTGAGCAGATTTGAGGTTGTCTTCACGCATTCTACTCTAATTTTAATTAACCTCAAATCGACATGGCAAACAGTAGCATGCGCTCAAACCTTCAGACGCTGCTGTGTTGCGACACCTGCGTACCACGTACAGCACACTTTGTAACTCCCTGCTGCACGGAAGTATTCAGCATTTAATTCAGACTAAATAACTCAGCTGGGTCGTCTTTAATAGTTAATTCTGTCGTCAGTTGTTATTCGATCATTGGGTTTACTTGGGATCTTTTTGTCGAGCAGATTGAATCACCTTTGAATTTAATAGGGTGAAAAATTATGTTGATTAAATACATACCCCGAATAGACATGTGAAATATATTTCGGTCAAAATTTCGGCATGTAATGTGTTTTAATGAGGTACGTTGAGAAAGATTCATAACACACCCAATGAAGAAAAATCATGCATGTATTTTACAACATTTCTGCAGAGTAGGTGAAGTTAAACGATTCTCCATTCACCTAGGCTAAAGGATAATCATAAATAGAATGATTACCTTTTTAAGTATTCTTCCGTGGCCTTTTTTAAGATGGGTCAGCAATGAAAAACGACGAGACTCCACCCTTCTCTCGCCAGCGTAAATCATTTTCTCCAGTTCCGTTTCCAAGAAATTCTACATGACATATATGAGTAAATATCACTTCCACGGCATGAAGCGCAGCTCAGACTTTAAAACTTAGCATTTAGGCGGTTCTAACAGCATGCTTACAATAGCTTCCTCCTTCTATTACAGTAGCAATATGAAGAAGCGTCAGAACATTTGTGTAAATGTTTTCGTAGAGAATTATCTTTTTAAGCTTTCGTTCCCCCTCAGAAATGAAATCATCGATGTCCAGTAAATTGAGGCTTGGGAATGAAAGCGTATGTCAGTGGTTGCTATATACCAGTCGACATCTGGATTTCTTAAGGAAGTGAGAAACAGCCTGTCTTCGGTAAAATTCAGATTGACAGACACCATCAATGAACTTTGTTATAAAAATATAGTTGTTTTAATTAAAATCCCAATTAATCCAATTAATTAATTTTATTGTATTAAGATATCCTACGCCATTAGTAAACGTCATGGTGGTTGCATCAGCCTAATCATCACCGCGAGTGTTGCGTACACGGTGCAGAACAATGAAGTGTGATCAGAACAACCTTAATCAGTAATTTATCGCTAATCGTAATTCATGCTGAGATGGCTAGCAACAGTGTCCTGATGTGATTTTTTTTTATCTAAATAAGAAATAACAGTCTAAAAATGAAAAAGCAAGGATAGTCACTTTTAGAATCAACATTATTACTTAGCGAGTTTAATATGTCAGAACTAAAAATATACTCGAAAGATGAACGTTTCGACCACAAGGGTCATCTTCAGCATCTGAGGAAACACAGTTATTTTCATAGAGTTAAAAAAAATGTACATATGCATGGTTAACATTTGTGATTGCTAACAGGAAATTTGCATGGGAAAGGAAGATTGAGCATCATTTAAACCGGTTTGTTTTTCATGATAAAAAGATAATCTAAAATACGAAGATCTGTTTGACTAGAAGATGTTGCAATTCTCTGGAAGTCGTCTAACCGAAGAGGCAAGTCGCACTTTTCTGTATGGGCACCCACAGAGGATTGAGGGGGAGAAGCGAGAGGCGTATTTGTTCGAAACTTCATCCAGCATGCTCTGATGCACGAATACGCAAAGCCCTTTTTTGTAGACCCAACGTACTCAGACGCACATAGTGCGCAACGATACTTTCAGATGACTGAAGAGATCAAAGCCTTTGGAAGCTTATCTTTGTAATTGAAAGAAGAATTGATTTTGGATGAGTTCTCTAAAATTATCCAAAAATTAATACGCAGAACTAATAATGTCGAATTTAAAAGTGAATATCCTTGCCATTTCATTTATAGTTAGACTTTTCAAACGGCAAAACATTGACGTAAATTAGAAATGACAGTGTTCTGTGCTTATTTGGAATCATTCCTATAGTTGATTGTTCAATTAAGAGCAACAATATAGTGCCTTTTATCACGTTGAATGTAATTAAAAATGTTGACGTTGATAAAATGGCCTTAAATGATGTACCTCTTTCTAACGATAAAAAGACCGCTTCATTTTTTCTTCGTCTTTCGAAACTTTTAATATACAGTAGTAATCACTTTCAAAGTAGTGAAGAATATTAAGCAATTAAACGCTTGCTCACAATAGATTCTGACTAAATGCGAACAGTTTGAGCTTACATCGTGCATTCCTGAGTGCATTATTCAAACCATTGATCAAACCACAGTCTGTCTCAAAGATTTCACCAGTGTGTTCATTATAGTCAATCGTGTGACAAGGTCTTGTGGTTAGTTTTCTTGGCAGGCTTTGCCTAACCTTTTTATTTTTCTGTCACATCAATCACAAAATTATCAAAGAACAATGAACTGCGTTGTTTTTGGCTCGATTTCTACGATTTGGTTCGAAAATTATTCACACACGTTCCACATTTACTTTCTTAGGCAGATATGCCGACATCGACTCGCGAATTTTCCATTCCTGTGCGATAAACAGAGCATGACATAAGCCGTTGACTGTATTTTTTCTTATTTTTGAATTGATCTTCTCTTGTAATTACTATAAACTATGCTACAGTGTTTGAACAAGAGTAGAAACGATTATTTACGTTGCTGCGCATTTGTTCGCTGTTTGAACGAGGCTTTGGGGTGTTGCTCTCAACACCTAACACCTAAGTATTATCTCCCGGAAGTTAATTTGGCGCCAAAAATGTTCTGAAACTGCTAACGATACTTTTGGAGGCTAACAATATCTCAACATCTTGCAGAATTTTTGCGACGTAACACATAAAATGAGACTGTACGGGGGGTAATACTGCGTTGCGACTATTCAGCAGCAACTTTCATAGTTGTATTCTTTATTCTTTCTTCAGTGATGTCGGTGGTATGATTATATTAAAGGATCAATTTAAGTAGCATGCATTCTCAGTGTTCAGTAATTTATCGATTATTTTGCAAACTATGTTTAGCGAAAACTGTGATTGAAACGTTGACAGTTGTTCTTTCACATTTTTTCCTTTGATTGTTGCTTCATATTAGACGAGTGAAGGGACCTGTCTCCCATATATAAGGTTTATGTAATTTTAGGTCCCCTTCTTCTTAATTCAACACCTAGTGAGGCGAAAATTTTGAACTCAAATATGTCTTTGCTTGTAAAAGTTTCCTTTTTTCTGATTATCATTGATGGCTCCTCCGCAAATAATTTTTGTGTGAATAATTTCACCGTGGAATTTCCCATCCGCGGAGGTCTGCAGAAGTTTATTCTTCAAACGTTACACCAACGGTTTGACGCCATTTGTCTTGCTTCGCTTCAAAAGGATGTCAACAACGGCCTCGTTGTTGCCTCACGGCGAACCATGATTCCGATGTCGCTCAACCACCAACAGCTGACCGCACCGACTCACCCTCTTCATATACGTCTGGACCATACCTTTCAAAAACTAGCTTCGGCACTGTCATCGCGCTACAATCGGGACTGCTTGAAGATAACCGCGGGCATAACCTGGACCAACGAGACACACATCATAATTGGAGATGACGAAGATGGAAGAAAGTTGCTTCACTTCCTCAAAGACACCACCTTCAGAGTTTCAACCATGAACTGCATCGTCCTTCTCCTGTCCCAGCCGCCGTCTCCAGAGCTCCTAGAAGCTTTAGAACCTTCGGGTTCCACCGAGAAGTTATTCCTTGCCTTTTGTGATTCGAAACAAATGTTGCACAGGTTTTTGTTAGACAATAACATGAAAGAGAATGAAAATGCGGTGGGCATGATACGGAACGGTAATGGCCACTGGGAGGCATACATTCGCCAGTTGTACACTCCCTCGAAAAGGCCAAAAGTGCACAGAGTTCTGCGATGGTCTCCTCCATTGGAAATCACATATGAAAGGGAAGTATACCCTGAGCAAATGAAAAACTTCTTTGGGGAGAAGTTTCGGGCGACGACGCTGGACTTTCTACCTTTCACCAATTTCATTCGGCAGCCGGGCACTCGGGTTGTGAAGGAGTTGCCCAGTTTAGACGTCTTCATCGTTAGGGAAGTAGCTCGCAACTTGAATTTCACTTACGACATTGTAACTCCTGAGGACGACCTTTGGGGCACCCGCTTCGAAAACGTGAGTTCAACCAAAAACACGGTTCCGTGCCTTTGCACATTTATCTCGTAAGACATTACTCAAGATATTGAAGCAGATGACATTTATGAGTTTTGCAAATTATCCAGTAAAAATAATCTGTTTCTTCCAGGCTTAAATGAGAGCTCTAAATGAAAACATTGCTCACGTATGCTCGTTACTAAGGTGGACGCTGACTTCGAAAATAAACACTAGCCATCAAATAATTCAACAACTCATTCTCATCTAATGTCAGCACATGTAAAGGCGAAGAACATAATTTTTGTTTAGCTATGAGTTATGAGCGTGCTCGAGCTAAGTACTTTTTGTTATCTAGAATTGGCCTCAGAGCAACTGAAGACTGTGACAGGTGCTAGCTATAACGCTGTAGCCAACTCCAGTGATTCAATCAACTCAAAGCTACTGTATGTAGCATGAAAAATTCGATGAAACGACATTTAGAAAGAAAATCTATTTTATAATTTTTATCCGGCTATAAAATTTGTCACCGTGTCCTAGCATGGAACAAGAGTAAGAAAAATCTCGAATCATTACAGATTCCAATTTAAAACACAATCTTCCATAGCTAACTGAGCCGTGTTTTTATTCAAGCATTTAAAACGATAATTAAAATGACATGTAACTGATATTCTTTGTTTTTTAAAATGAATATATAACGATGAATTGGACTCCTAATGTTAAAACAATGACATTATTATTTCTTCCGAATAAAGTGAAACTTTTTTGTATCGTTTTCAACTCATTTCTAGGTTTTCTCTTCACATTTTCCTTCTCTTTTCTTTACTGTGACATGTAAACTCACCTTCGTGTAAATGACTACTTGGTACTGAATTTCAAATTGAGCTCTGAAGATTGATATGTACTTCACTTTTTGTGTGGAAAGGGCACGTGGTCGGGGGTAGTGGGCGACCTGCAGTTCAGACGCTCCAACTTTTCCTTGGTTCTATCACTGACGCTGGAGCGACGCCTCGTGCTGGCCTTCTCCCGCATGTATTTCACGGACCCCATGACCTTCGTGACTACCAAGAGCAGACCCATGCCGCAATGGCAGAAAGTCTTTGAGCCATTCGCTGGTAGGTGCTTTTTTGTAGTTACGGTCAATATCAGCTCTAGAAGTCATGAGTAGATCCTTGGGCTGCAGGTACTGTACTCTTAACCGGGGGACAATAATATACTCACGGCTGCTGGACGGTGAGTCTCATGAACACGTAACAGTTTTAACGCATCCAAATAAATTTGAACATTTCTGGAACAGATCAGCAGCAACAAAAGATATGAAATGAAAAATGTAGTTCTCAATGAATAGTTTATTCAAATAGACCTCTTTTTAGGCAGTTTTCACGGAATCTGAAAATTTCATTCTCAGTGCTAAAAGTACAGAAAAGTTGAATTTGTAATAAGCAAAAATTTGAAAACCAAAAGTCTTTGTTTCTACGAGAGAACCTTATTTTTTTTTTATTCATATGGACAATATCATTAGAACCATAACTTACACTCATATTTAAAATGCTGTATGAGGAGCTTTGAGCAATTTTTAATTTCATAAGATCAAAAAATTTATTAATAATTGAATGGGTTTATTGAACTCTTCTTACATCTGCTTGGTATTCTGTTGAGGTTATGGCAGATTTTTATTTATGGCTGCAGATTTTTTCAGTTCTCATAATGAATAATTTTTTCACGTGATTAGTTCCAGTACGTGGAAAAAGGCAGAAAATTAAACGTCCCTTTTTATGATAACACACGGCTTGTGGGATGATTGATGGCTTGCCTGCGTTTCCGTCTTTGGCCTTTCCGTCCATCTGCTTGTCCCATTCTGTAATATAGAATGTAAACAGGCCAGAACACTAAAGTGAGGAGGTAATTATCTGTTTTTTATTGCAATATTGAAGGAAATGTAATGAAAATTGTTAAAGACTCAGTAGGAAAAAACAAAAAAAAGAAATAACGAGCAGTTAATGAACTCGTAAAACGATTTTCAAGATTGACTTGCAATTTTCAGTTTGACATCATGCCGTCATTTTAAACATCGGTTTTTTGCACAGTAAAACTGTAATTCATTCGTCGAAAGTATTTTCAGAAAAATAAGGATACAATGTCAGATCACACAGTAACAGGGTGTATTTCTAATAATCTACAAAGTGTGAGAGGTAATTGAAGACAGTTTCAGTACAATGTAACACAACATTGCTATGGCATTTATGAAGGTATTTGGGAAAAATATCCGATGGGAAAAGAATGAAAGAAAACAGGAGAAACCCTTCATGCTCAAAAACTTTGATTTAAATAATATTTCACAACATACACGCTTTTGAAAATTTGTTAGATAAAGGTCTTAATTGACAGAGAAACCATACGAGGTGGATGATAGCCGGGTCAGGGGTTAATTATGTTATTGAGAGAGGTTATCTGGGTTGAGGTTCTCTTGGTTGAGGTTATCTGCGATATTTTATCTATCCCAATTGAAAATTAAGGCCGTATCGCCGGTGGAACAGCGTTGGCAATACGGTTGTGTTTTGGTTGGAATACGCGCGGTTTAGAGGTTAAATGTCCCCGTTATCGTATACAAAATCGCCCGCGAATCACCCGTGACCCGCCTTCCCTACCGGCCGTGTACCGCTTCAGAACCAGAT
>JACJUY010002799.1:52129-98446 GCA_014220935.1 Platorchestia sp. MABIK | reverse complement strand
AGAAGTGAATGCCAGAGTGTTGGGAAAAGGTGCGCAGTTGGTGGGACAAAATGGTATGTATTGGGAATTGTGTCAGCTGTTGTTTGCATATGATACAGCGCTTGTGGCTGATTCAGAGGAATAAGGAGTTTGAGTATGAATGCCAAGAGGGGACTGTATGAAAGCTTGATCGTGCCAGTTTTGTTGTATGGAGCTGAGTCCTTGGGTTTGAGAGTAGCTGAGAGGAGGAAGTTGGATGTGTTTGAGATGAAGTGTTTGAGGAGCATGTATGGAGTAACAAGAAGAGATACGATCAGGAATCAGTTGGTTAGGGGGCAGAAGGGGGTTATCAAAAATTTGAGCAGGCGAGTGGATGAAAGAGTGCTTGGATGGTTTAGACATGTTGAAAGAATGAATGTTGAGCGGCTGGTCAAAAAGATTTATTTGTCGGAAGCGGGTGGTATTAGAGCGCGAGGGAGACTACAGATGAGTTGGATGGATGGGGTGAAACGTGTTTTGTATGAGAGGGGTTTGACTGTGGACGTGGCGAGAGGGTTGACTGTGGACAGAAGTGAGTGGATGCAGTGCATAAGAAGGTAATTTTATTTGTGACGCTGTACTGGAAGCCTGCCCGTGTGTGGTGGGGTTGGCCTGTCCTGTGCTGGGATAGGGGCTGCACTCAATGAAGCGGTCGGGGTAAACCAGCCTTGGCTGTCGGGCCTGACTGTGGAAGGTGGTTGTGCTGGGCTGCTGCTGATCCTGACAGTTCTGGTGCGGCCAGTGCTGCCTCTCTCGCTTCCTAGTGACTAAGGGTGATGACTGTGGCCTGCTGTCGGCGACCCTCCCTTAGGGAGGAGAGGCCTGGTATATGTATGTATGCATTGGGAGTGGTGCAGTTTTTTATTTATTAGTGTTTTGTCGTCTGTGATTACTCAAGTCCTTTCCTAGATTTTAATAATTAGTTTTATGTTGTTTCTTTTGTATAGATTTTGGAATTTATAACCGGAAAATGTTGAAACTCGCCTAGAGCGGTGGTGTACCAAATGTTTTTTTGATAGGAAAATAGTTTATATCATTCATTATCGCTAAAAAGTTACGTGAAATATATTTAATGTATTTTTAAGTGAGGAAAATATTTTTCCAGGGATTAATTGCTGCTTGTGTTTTGTTCCCCATTCTTGAAGAACTAGTTATGTCAAGTCCTAAGGGGCGAGTTTGGTAGGGCATTTTTTTGATGAAATTTCAAAGCTTTGATTTCTTTTGTTAAGAACTCTCTTCTCTTTTTATTCACTGCTGTTCCGTTTCTCATAACCTATGATTTTCTTCTTCGGCGTCAATTTCGTCATAATCTTGCTCCTCAATTTAATGTTTCCATGTACAGTGTATCTTCTCCTCAGGGGGATACAACTATTGGATCTGTGGGAATTAGCGCTCCCAGGGGGATCATATGAGGGCCCGAGCTAAATGTTAGGTAGGCTCTCTTTTTGTTGAAATAGAAAAGGTTTTTGTTTTCTTACGACCCATCTTTTTCCGGTTCACTGCTGTCCTGCTTTTCAGCACCTACTACTTTTTCTTGTTTCATGAACTTCTTTCTTAGCTTACTGTTTCTATGCACCTTGTGCATAGATTCCCCATTCCTTCAGCTCCATACTTAATGGCGCCTTCATCCCAACTCTCATCGAAACGCTTTTTTTTGTAGCGGTTAGTGAGGCTTAAACTAACTTATAATCTAATAATCTAATCAAGCAAAATATATAGCATGTTTTATTTCAAATAACTATCTGAGTACGGAATTTTATTTTATCCTCACGATCTGGCGCGCGATCGTCAGCCCTATCCGCATGAAGAAGGTAATAAAACGTCTTATTTGATTGAATGAAGTAAATTTTCCTACAGTTTGAATAGAGCGTTTAATTTATGAGACTACAGGTTGGATTAAATTGAAGATCGATAACCTCTTAGTCCTGGTAGATTTGCACGTAGCCGGATCGAATTTAATTTTTCAAAAATCCAAATCCGTACCTGCGGAAGCACACAGGCAGTCGGTTCTGTTGTTGATCGTACGTCTGGTAGGGCAGAGTACGCTGCGTAGTAGTACGCTGCCACCGCCGTTGACGTCATGGTGTGTAGGTGACGTCATCTGGCTTGTTTGAAATGAAGCTTTCTATTGGCTAGTCGAATTAGCGAATGTGAGCGGCTGTACCCGTAGAAGTGACTTTACCTCCTTTAGTCTACCATGCCGGCGGCCCGCAGCCGCGCGGCAGCGGCAGCAAGATCGCCGTCTCCCGGAAGCAGAGCGCACACCGTTATAGCGCCCTCTGGCGGCGGCAAACACCACACTAACATGAGTTTAAGGGGGTCCTCCGGAAAAGAAGTTTTTATGATCCGATTGGTCTGAAATTTGGTCAGTATATGTATTTTTGCAAGACAAACATATTTGACCTCATGAAACTTTTTGATTTAGGCATTCGTTTTTCCGAGAAATTTGAAAAATTAGTTTTTTGGGTCATTTTTGTACCTTTTTCAAAAGAATGTAAGTCATTGAGTTTTTATGCTAGAACAAATTCAAAGACAGTTTTGGGATCCTTGAAACATTTATAAGAAATACGTATTCTGACATTTTGTATTTACATTTTTTTATGTTTTATATATGTGATATTTGACCAATATATAAAAAAAACGAAATTTTTGGATATGAGCTATGATAAAAATAAATTAAATGGAGAAATGGAATAAGTCTGAACAAAACTTTGTTAGAAATGTTCCAAGGATTTTAAAACTGTTTTTGTTTTCTTCCTAGTATAAAAACTCAATGACTTCTGTTCTTTTGAATGTTGAAAATTAGAGGTTATGGGATAAGCCCATAAACAAAATTTTTTGTTGAAGTGTAATATAAAGACAATTCATGTAATTGAATGCTGTTTTCATTTTTATTTCGATAATCTCCATGCATAACTTCATATTCACACTGTGATTTGTACTTTGAAATAAAAAAAAATTATTTCTTTTTATACAAATTATGGAATTTTATATTTGTGGTCTGATTCTAATAAAATTTGACTGTAATATGTAACTTTTCAAAAGAAACACAATTTCCACCATCCATTTTTTCGATTCAGGCCTTAGTTTTTTGAAAAAATTTTACATATTGGTTTTTAGTTCATTTTTATTGAAATTTCAAAAGAATGTAAGTCATTGAGTATTTATGCTAGAACAAAACCAAAGATAGTTTTAGAATCCTTGAAACACTGCAAACAAAGTTATAGTAGAAAATGTTCCATTTCCCGTTTTGTTTCCTTTTTATATGAGGTCAAAAATTCGGAATTTTTGGTTCCCTTACACCCCCCCGGGGGAGGGATCTAGTGTCCGTATCGCCATAAAAGTTTAGAACCGAATAGTCCACCACCTAAGGGTCCTTTTTCAACAAAAACATGAAAAATGCTCATCGGACTGGCAGGGGCCTCGGAGGACCCCCTTAAGTGCTGTTTCTTGTTTTGTCCATTTCTGTGAAAGTACATATAAAATAAAGTGGTGAGAAAATAATGAAATATATTGACAGCTAATGCGTGTTTGTAATGTGTAACACAGTAACTCCTATGGCCAGGCGTGATATAGTCTTGGTAGATTATAGAGGAGGAAACTGCAATATGGCCGGGCGGGGTATGTTGATACCTCGGGGGGTTTCAGCGTGGGTAAGGCGCAGGGCTCCCACTAATGGGTTTTTGCACCCAGATCTAGGTTTTTTCGATCCCCCATGGGTTTCTAGGTTTAATTTTTGAAAAATCGCTAAATCTGGGTTTTTTGAAGTCAGAAAGTAAATTCATCATTAACCTCGAGTGAATTGAATAATGAAGTTAAGAATTTCTGGGTCTAAACCATGTGAAAATGCATATTAGATACAAAACTACGCGGCTCGGACGGGGCAGAAGGTATTTTTTAATCTGTTTCTCGCCCTTAAAAACGCGTAACGAAAGAGTATCTTACGACTTGCAAGCCCGAACAAGCCGGGGATGGAGCAGTTCATGGTGAGCATGTGTAAGTTGTGTTGCTTCGATTTGCTTGGCTTGTTGCAGTGAGGTGACGTGCATTTTGATCGTAGAACTGGTTGTGGATTCTCTTAAAGTGAATGTCTAAAATTTTATTATACATGTATAAATTTCATATTTTAGCTGCACTAGTATTCAAATTGGCTAGCCCTCCGAAATCGATATCTAAAAAGTGGCATACGCAATTTTTCAAAGAAGAGTGGTTAATGGAAAGAGTGGAAAACCTGTCACGGTTGGAAACCGTAACCGAAATTAGTAAGAGATGTCATTAACGGAGTATATCACCATTGTAATGAAAAGCGCCATGCTCAACAGAAAAGTCGTCATAATGTCGATATTTGCGCTGCAGAAGAGAATTAAGAGGAAGAACAGGATTAAAATCAGCATTTACATCATTGTTTTCACTCATGTATATTACCTTTTCACTTTTTTCTTATTAAAATTACACTTCTAGGTTTTTTTGAACGAATCTGGGTTTTTTCATGTTCAATCTAGGTTTATCTGAAAATTTAGAGTGGGAGCCAGAGGCGTTTTTCCAGTCATAACCTCGAAGTGATCGAGTAACCCTCGGAGTTACGCGGGTTACTCGATCCGTCAAAAACAGTGTTTCCAAAGGTGATCTGTTGCCGAGATTGCTTCTAGAAACACAGGTTAGTGTCACCCGAGTAACTTTCTCCGTAACCTCGTTTTGAAAAGGATTATTACCGGGTTGGGTTATGACGTCACTAATGTTTACAAAGAAAATCTTGGCGGGATTTTGCTAATGGTGTAGCATATTCGTATTTACTTATAATTGAGTGATCTTATAGGATAAAATTGAAAGATTTATCCAGAGTTTTGATACGTATCATATTGTGGGAGGTTTTCAACACTAAATTGAAAAATATTTGAAATTAACATTAAATATGTTATATGTACACAAACGGTGTTCATTTTATGCCATAAATGCAAGGCTGAGGAAAATAAATAATAATCCAAATTCTAATATTTCTTATTGTACAAAAACTGAGCATGTAGGTAATATTATGTATTTAAAGAATTCTATTTTTATTTATACTCCTTTGT
Source organism: Platorchestia sp. MABIK (assembly GCA_014220935.1). Taxonomy (NCBI): domain Eukaryota; kingdom Metazoa; phylum Arthropoda; class Malacostraca; order Amphipoda; family Talitridae; genus Platorchestia; species Platorchestia sp. MABIK. The sequence goes on along the minus strand of JACJUY010002799.1, from coordinate 93,356 downwards.
GTGAATTAGGTGTCTAAATTTCTATTTACTCGGTTATTTATGAACCAACGCTTTCATATGAAGGATGAAAACTGTCAAATACATTTTCAAATTTCACTTCTTTTTCAAAATGCCAAGCTTAAGAGATTATTTGTAAACATTTTTTACCACTGTAAAAAGCTAGAAAGATTATTTTTCTAACAACATTTTGGCTGTTAAACTCTGATGAAATCTGCTATTCAATTCACTTTGTAGGTCTGAAATTTTTTAATTAAAATACTTATATTGCATATTGTGGTTTAAATCTAACACCAACAAGTGTTAAATTATTGAATGGCTTTGCCTAAGCTTTAAGTGAGAAGTTTATCGTTGTATCACCATAAGTGATCTCTCTAATATTGTGAGAAAGTACTTACTATTTATTAGAAATAACAATTTTCAGTTTTTTCCTGGGTAACAACTTCCATCTTATGAGGCTAATTTGAATGTTTATTTCGTTTCAGATTTATTAACCAATTTAAAACAAAGATTGTTATTTTGCCCTAAATCAAATTAGAATTTAATTCTTTTGCATATAAGGTAAGTGAACTAAAATTAGACATTAAGCTCGTCTCACCAAAAATTGTTTCAATGATAGTAAAGTTTAATATTTCTTCTTGTACAAAATTTCTCTACATTTGAAGTCTAAGGTGATAAAATATTGGATATTTCATGGAACTTATTTGCTCCTGTTGAAGTATTATGAGTTTTTAAAGACTTGTTAAATAATTGAATTTTTTAAACTGCTGAAAAAACTATTGAAATTAATATGTCGTCACTTTATTATTGTAAAGCATTCATGTAAAAATCTGTAAATTGTTGTGTGATCAACCATTTATTTTTAAATAAGATGATTATCAACTAATGAGCGCTATGTTAAAATTTTTTAATTTGAAAAACAAAACTTACAATTTTTGTGGTCCTTATGCTTAAATTTTCATTTTTTCATGGTTGCTCAAAATGACATTTTTTAATATCTTTTAAAACAAGCAATTCTAACATTATTTCCAGGTGTCAATAAATTTAAAGCTTTGTATCACGTCCATGTAAACTGTCAAAAGTGTTTTTACCCCACAATGGAAATGTATCGACAATAAAATTGTGTTGTCTCATAGTTGTAATTACATGTATCATCAAATCTAGATTAAGCAACATTAGAAATATATTGCCCTCAATCATTTCTTTTTGTCTTGTGACATGGGTATTACAATAATCATGTGTGTGTATCATTAAAGTGTTTTTAATTCAAGAAATTTTAAAAGCCAATGATGAACTTTCTTATTTGTACATCTTTATTGGGAATAACTGTTTTTTTCCTTCTTTTCTTTTTCTACTGCCATGCAGTAGTAAAATTCAAGGACCTTCTATAGATATTAGGTTAACAATCCTGTTGAAATAGTGTATGTATGTATTTAATTTTTTTATAAGTGACTACCAGCTTATTTGCTGCAATGCTGTGTTTTTCTTTGTCATAAATGAATCTATGACTTTTTCTGCATTTTCTATCGTGTTTTTTAAAGTTTTATAAAGCTGAATTTTTGTGCTCAGGGTTTTCAAACACACTTGGTTTATTAATACTGTATTATAAGGCTTCTTCTCCAATCTAATTGGAGTTGTAGTTAGGAAATCTGGTTGTGGTTGGGATGGCTCTAATCAACTTATATTCTTGTCCAATAATCCTCACCACCTACTGATATGTTACTATTTTTTTCCTAAATGAACTCACGAGTCAAAGAAATCCACATTGATTTCTTTAAATTATCATGATTTTACAAAAAAGTAATCATTTTTTTTTTATTGCAGAGAATGTCAGAAGACTTCACCTGTGAGCAACTCTCCAAAAACACAAGAACGTAGTTCCAGTTAGTGACAAACACCTGGGTAACAGCAGAGATGGCTGCAGGGCTAGCTGACTGGTGCTGGCTTTAATGGGCATCAAGATGCAAAGTGTGGGCAGCAAGAATAAAATTATTGTATCCCCGTGCGTAGAGAACATTAATGGTAAAAGCCTAGTGCGGAATCTTTAGCTTAAATAGACTCATTTAGTCGATGTAATTTATTAGCAGAATTAATTAACCATGCCTTATTATTATTTTTGATAATAATAATGAAAATAAGAAGTTCTGGAATTTTTTACTATTACCATTTTATATATTGATATTAATAATAACCATACCACCAAGTCTATTTAGCATAGAACCCCTTGTATTGTGATGCCACTCACCCTCTTTTACAACAGAAATTAGAAAAATTTCTGCATCTATTGTTAATTTAGTGCTGATGAACTTCAAAAGTTAAAAACTAATAGTTTTTTATATTCAGTGTAAAAGTTTTTCTCTGAGCAAGTATAAGCGTGATCTTTTTGGGGGGCTGGTATTGTTAATGAGAAGAAAAAGCTCTTGAAAGTCTAAGCTTTTTTTGGTTAGTTTCCAAAAAATGGACATATTTTTACTTGAATCCCAAGTTTTGTATTTCACGCACACTTCATATTTCTAGTCAGGCTAATGCATTCTTTCTTGTTTTAGTTACAATTTGAATGAAAGCCAAGAGAAAAGAAGCCTGTGAGTTAATTGATGCATTATACAAATATTAATCTACAGGGTCATTGAGTCCCTAGCTATTTCATTGAGAAAGAATTGCCACAGTAATTTTTACATTGTCGTTTCATCGAACAAATGGTATTATATAATTGCAATGAAGTGCAAATTAGCTGTGATACTCCAATTCTATTGCAATGTCACATCATTTTGAGGTATTTTAGTGATCAGTCCATTTATGATTGAACTATCTAAAAATAAACTCTGTGTGGAAATTATTGTGAGCTAACTAGAGCTTAATTTTTTTCAAAATAAATGGCTTTACCTTTTTCATTTTCTCGAATAAACTATCTGTGATATTCCTAAACTCTAAATAAATTTAGAGGTTTTTGTACGTGAATTTGAAATCTCTCATGGAAACTTTTGTTCCTTCAGTTACTCTATGTGATATGTGCATTTGTAGAATTCTGTTTTAAATTTCTGGTAATCAAATTTCTGGTAATCAAATTTTTATTTCAAATAAATTTCAAAGCTACTCATTGTTTTTTATATATCACTGTATTCTACGCAGAACTATGCATTCTTTTCATACCAGGATTAAAATGCTTATACTGAATTGTCAAGCAGCAAAGTAATGAATCAAAATGGGTTCTTCAGTAACTGTGTTAAGGCCGCTGTCACACGGAGACCAAATGGCAACGTTTCGTCATAATCGTCTACGTAGCAGTACCATTTGGACTGCCTAGCGCTACGAAACCGTAAGATTTCGGCTATGAGCTACGGTCCATTTTTGGTATACGTATCGTTACCATTTGGGAACCAATATGGCGGAGAACTTGGTTGGCGAATGCTCATTTATTTAAATTCAGTAATTATTTCCGTTTCCTGACGCGGCAAACTGTTTTAAAGGGCTTAGTATGTGTTTTTAACGTAGCATCTTCAGTTGAGTATATTTTGTTTGGGTGCTCTGGTCTAGGGTCGCTCAAAATTAGCGCAGCTGATTTTGACCAGAGAGAAGTTGGGGTTTAAAAGGCTTGCTTCTGAAAAAGTGATCTACACTCTGAAGATGCCAAATTTCAAACTGTTGGAAAGTTTTAAATGCTTCCATGTATATCGTAGGCAGCACATGTATGTGATTTACTCTCTAATGCTCCATTTACCTATGTGTTCTTTTGATGTTTTCAGTGGTAAATGATGAATAGGGCGAACAATTTTCTTGTAAAAAAGCCTTTCCCAAACAGATATAAATCTAATTGAAGAGATTTAATATGTGGAAAATTCATAAATTTATTTTGCACCTAAATCAATTTAGTGGTAAATTTGCTCTGTTGGTCATCTTGTAGCATTTTATGAGCTAGTATTGAAAAAATGAATTTTATTTACTATTCATCTGCCGAAAGCCAACTATTTTAAAATCCATCAAACTTCTTTTAGACCACTCTTGATGTGTTTGAAAATTTTGATAAGTATTATTAGCAGGATTCTGGTTTGAGAATTGAGATTTTGTATCTGGATGCAAAGAAAACCTTGTAATTATAATCTGGAAATTGTTAGTTTCATTTGAGATATAGATGCATAAAAAGTCAATTCCTAATTGTTTTTTAAAATGACCACTGTAATATAATAAAATCCAAACTTCATTAAATAATTCAGTTAAGCTTGCAATCTATCTGTAAAGGCTCAAATAAGGCATTGTGATATGTCTAGTGCAAAATGATATCTCGTTCAAAATGTCCAGGCTGTGTTTTAGTAGTTTTTGTTGTGTTGAATGGCACCTAAGGGAGATGTTTTCTAATAAAAGCTTGATGCGTGCAACAATATTTTAATACACAGCACATTTGTTAACCCATATTACAAACTTAAACTTTTTGCAGGACAGAACACATAATATTTGAATTTTAAAAATTTCCTTGAATTTCTTTGGTATTGTAGGCAGTCAATTTTTTGCTAATATAACAAAATGATGGGTCAATATCGGATTTAATGCGCTCACGGAAATTAAGAATTCCGTTCCAAACAATCACCGAAGGAACACATTTAAAAACGTTTTACACGAATGACATTTTGCTCGCTGATGCGTTTTTTTTGAGATATAACATTAATTACGTTCAGATAGGAATAACATTATATGGTCGGTTGCTTAGTCGCCGCATTGTTGGGTGACGCCCACTTTTCTGGCAGGACACGCCCACTTCTTGGCGCGAAAATGACAACCCCGGTTTGGGTAAGTTAAGGTAGGCCATTTTAGGTTGATTTATGTTTTTTAGGTTAGTTTATATAACTAACCTACCATAACCTACCCTAACCTAACCCATCGTTACATCAATACCGTATTACAGCATATTTACGTGTCCGTTCCTTCACTTTTATGTACGACGTTCCAATAACTTCAAAGTCGAATAATTTGAAAATTACGCATCGGCGAGCATAATACCATTTATGTAAAACGATCTTTAATGTGTTCCTTAAGTGATTCTTGGGAACGAAATTCTTAATTTCCGTGAGCGCATTAAGCCCGATATTGACCAAATGATGTAAATCTAAAATCATATTAGGATTTTTTGCCATGTTATATCCCTACATCTTAAATTTATTCCAGATATAATTCCTCTAGCAAAAAGTTATTTCAAAAAAATAATTTTTTTGACAACTCACTCTTAATCATTTGATATTAGAAGCTTGTATATTTTATTCAGTGGATGACCTTGTTATTTCATTACTTAGCATGAAGTGATGCATTGTTTTATTTATGTTAATGTTTCCTAAAATTAAAATTTCGTTGGTCAAGTGTGGCATCTTGGAAAGATGCCAAATGCTCACAGAATGAGGGGCTGGTTTTCAAATATTTCTTAATTCATCTGAGAATAGATTGACAAGTAGATAATATCAGTAATGTATGGAAAAATGAATTCTTTTTCAATTCCTGGTTCCTTGTTTTTACCCTATTTTGCCTCAGGTAAATCCACTATAAACTTTTGTATTTTGGCATTTGACCACATCATATTTGGGGGCTGGCATAATGCTTGTGGTGTTCTCAACTGTCATGACTAGAGACTAATAAATTTTAGTCCCTCTGAGGTTCAAGTGATCTATTACTATGTTATCTTTCAGTGGAATCTAAAAAATTTCCTTCAAGTATTACAGATATATTTATTCTATGCTGTATAATTGATTTGTACTAAGGGTATCAGTGTACATTCACCATTCTTCCTCACTGTGTTTTTCACGCTAGTTTATTTTTTTTTGATCTGTCTGTATTGGTAAGAATTTTGAGACTTCACATAAACCAAATTGAAGTTTGCACAGAAATTAAATCAGGTTAAAGAATCTCCATTCAGTATATGTTCCTTCTTTGTATTCTTTGACATTGTTACAGAGCATGGTTAGTGAATAAACTTTTCTACTCACTAATTTCAGACTAATGCAACTTAGTCTTTTCTCCATCAGCTGTTCCTGCAAAATGGGATGACTGAGTTCCCCAAAAATTGAGCTTTTCAAGGCGTGCCAGTTCCAGAAATCAGGCTCTGCTGCTGCCCCCAATGGGAGCATGAGGATCACCTCAGCTTCTTGGAGGACACTATCACGGCTGACAAGAGTGTAACAAATCTGGATGCTTCACCTCTTGCCTGAGAGCAGTAGTTTCTCCACTGTAAGTTGAAATGAATAATGCAAATGAGTCAACTGCTTCTTGTGGAATAGGTATGTCTGCCATTTGAATTCCAACTACTGGCACCAAATATGTTCTGAGCTCCAATTCAGTATTGGTTGACCAGAGAGAAGTGTGCTGATGGCACAACTGAGGGTATTAAGTTGGAACTGTCTCTCAAACATGGAACAGAAAGTGCTATGGTGAGAATTGATAGCTGTTTTGGACTATTTGAGTAACAAGATAGTAGGGAACTTTCTCTCCTGCTCGATTTGGCAATATTTACTGAGCATAGAGTTGCCTGCTATTGCAGGACGGGAATTTGTGTACCTCTTAAACATAAATTGTAAGGTCACCACATCAAAGTGGCCACTTGAGGTCCCAGGTGACCCATATCAAAATAAGGTTGTGGTTCTTTAAAAAGTTTTTGTTTCTCTACATGTATCTGTTAGAAATGTAATTGTTCAGTTTACATTGTTCCATTAATATTTCAAAAGTTGCAAATCGTCCATCATTGAATCACAGTAATATACCTTGCAACTAGGGTATGTTAAAATTAGCCATGTTTAGTTTCAATTCAATTTTCATCACTTAAACAAAAATCTTTCCTATTTATTGACATTCTTTATTGGAGTTGTGTGTTGAGAGGAACACATGAACTTCAGTATCTAGGGGCCATCATCTCTGTTGGTGAATTCATTTTTGATACATGATAGTGAGACTCATGACCACGAACGACCAGTGCCATTTGAGACAATACCAGGGCTCGCATGACTATACTGATGTCTCTGGTTTGCTGAGGATTTTTTGATGCTCAGAGTAACTTCGGACTAGTGCAGTTTTTTAATATAATGCTATCCCAGTCTTGATAGATATAATTTTATAGTTTTGGGGGGATAGTTGATTCATTTGTTTCCCCATCACTGGTATTGTTGATTCGTTTTTTGAAATTTGCGTTGAAACATTGCTGAGTGCCAACCTCTCCAGCAGATTACCGTCCTTGAATTTGAGCGTGTGGATGCGGTGTGTGAACTTCAAGTGGAAGACACCATCTCGTCATCCCGCCTGCTGATAACTGCAAATTTGCCTTCGATCTTTTATGAAGAACTTGTCGATATATCTCCTATTCCTTATAAAACCATTACTGCTAATATTCACGCACCTTCTGGCATGATTTCTTGAGACCTATTCGATAGAGTTCTTTCAGAAGGTACTACTATTGTCTCTATGGTAAGAAGCGTGTCCAATGGGAAAATGTTAGGACCCGAGTTAAAGAACCTGTTTTTTTTAAGTAGAATAGGGTTTTATTTTGTTGAAGAACCATTCATTTTTCGATTCATTTTCATCCTTTTCTTCAGCCCCTACAACGTTTTTCTTCAACTTATTTCTTGTTTGAACTTTTTCCCTGACCTGGTGCTCTAAACACATTGTGTCCTGTGCATCAACGCACGTGGTACTACACAAGGATGTCCTATGTGGGAAGAGCACATGGTGCATAGAATCCCCGAAGATGTGTCAATACCAGATGTTCCATTCCTCTCAGTCTGTGATTGCATTTTTTTTGTGGAAACGGAGCCTTAAACTAAAAACTATAGTACAAATGTTGGGTGGAGCAGATCCTGCTGTTACTTTAACTTGCATCATAAAAATGAAAGAGCAAGATAAGCTACTTTAATCATTTCATCATTTAAGGTATATATTCGAATAAAACCTAATTTCAAACGTTTCGGCCACTGGCCATCATCGGTGATACGAATCCTGAAAAAGTACTAAGTAAAAAGTAAAAATAGACCATTTGACTACGTTGTGGGCTTTGCAGTTGACAAGGAAATTAATATCGAACTTGGTCTTTTCAAGCTTGCGATGAAGGTTTTCACACTTCCTGAATGACTTGTATTTTTTCAGAATTCCAATCACTAATGATGGTGGCCTGTGGCCGACAGAGCCGCTGACAGAGCACCTCTTTCTGATGCTAATTTTGTGTGAGATAGTTCGTTTCTGTGCATGATATTTGAATTTGTTCAACTGCTAGTAAAATGTTAGAATTTGATAAAATTTGAGTTACATGTTACGAGGAAAATAATTTGCTTACGTTAGGATTGAGCCCATTTACGCTTATTAATATATAGAGTGAGCGGCAAATGTTCAAGTGCTACGCTATCACGGTAGTTCTGTAACTGGCATTCCGAGGACACAAATTTCTTATATTGTAAAATATATACTGGATTCAAGTAACCAATAATTTGTTATTTCTTGGATATTGTTCTGCCGCAAACTTTCACTTCCAAACGGACTTCTCATTATTTGGATATGAATAAGTTACACGATATTTCTGCTCACAATCCAATGACAAGATTCTCTAGCATCTGCATTTTAATGTTCATTCGTTGGTGCTTTAATTGTGCGACTGGGACGTTAATGGTCGGTTTACTTATGATTATTTTATTGTGAGGTCGAACTGAAGCAGTACATTGATATGTACAAAAGCTTTCTCTCCGGTAATAATGCTCTAAATAACAACTAGGTGAAACTTTCTTTAAACTATTCTCGTATGCAAACGTAATTGTAGTCAGAATAAATACAAAATTGCTTCAACTAATATATTATGAGTACTTATGTTACCTATAGAAGAAAGGAATTACGTGCGCCTAAATTTTCTATGTAACGCAATGCAAGGTGTAGCTGAGGGAAATCATTTCCATACGATGAAGTTAAATATAAGGCGAGTGAAACACATCATTTCCTTTCGTTTTATTGTGACGATGCATGGGTAGTTTTCCCTATACTTGCTGAAAATGTCGTCTCGATCCGAAAGGGCCTTGTGAAGGGCGTCGGCACTCGCTTTCCAGTCTCAGAAGTCTATTAGCGCCATTTCTCCAGTCTCCCAATTTCCCTGTTGTTTCAACCGCGTCTTCGGTGTCCGGAAAGCCAATTGGAGTGTATTGGTTCTTGTCAGTTTTAAGAAGCAAATTATGCAATAAACATGTAGCAAGACAATTTGATTAAATTTTATTAACGTTCGGTACGATTGTTTCAATCGGCCGCCGGAAAACCTGGAACCGACTGGTAAGTATGCCAAATGCGTTCTCCACTACTCGTACTCTGCTCAGCTTGTAATTAAAAATGCGTTGCTTCTTGGCTGGTACTTATAGTGGGTAAGGCTTCATGGTTTTTTTTTGTTGAAGGGAAAGCATAAGATGGTAACTGGAACATTGTTATTAGTATCCGGCAAATCTGCAATTTCCGACATGGTTAAAGTTTTGCCGTCAATGTGTCCTTTGAGTTGAGATTTCGCGTATACATCTTCGTCTGAAATTCGCCTATTTGTGCAAAAATTTGAGGTTGGCATCCACGACCGGAAAAGCAACAACGGAAAATACCCCCTTATAAGTGAAGAACGGGTTTCACTGTGATTAGGTGGTCGGATCCAAAGCTGCCAGAATTGTGTTGCCATAACCATTCTTCAGTTTTACACGGTCCGAGATGCAAGCGGCGAGTAAATAAATTTTTGCTTTAAAACCTCAGTTAGTATGCCGCTCACTGTTGACCTTCCCATCCACAATTGAAAATGGTGAGAGCTTCGGTTTTCCCCTGAAACGAAGAAATTTACTGTAACTGGTACTCCATATCGAAACAGGTCAGATGAACCAAATGAATACAATCATGTATCACTTTGAAGTTACTTTAACTCTCCAGACATGACGTGTTGCCTCCAGGGCTGCCAATGAGACTTTTATCAAAACCCAAGATCAGCACTCGAAAAAACCCAAGATCTAGAAATAAAACCCAAGATTTTCAAAATATAAAAAATACATGATATCTAGAGTGTTTTTTCTTTGAGTGCATTCAAATTTCAACCATAGGTGGGAAACTCAATATAAATAGACTCTTACGAATGATAAAATGCCAAAACTCCTTAGTTTTCGAGTTAAACGGACTTGAAGAAAATTTTAAAACGTAAGTGTATATTACGTGCGCGCTAATGTTAGCGCTAGTCTTAATAGTTCCAAGCCGACTAAAGCAGGTTTTTGTTATTTTAACAATAAAAACTGCACAAATGTTACGGTGAGAAAATATGCCTGTAATTTTAAACTAATGAAGCATTCAATAATGTTGGTACGTTATTGGAACACACGAGTTGGATGCGTCGAGTTTTATGGAGGTTATTTAAAATTTAACACCTTCTGTAATAAGACCAATTTGTTAAATAAAAGTTGAGCATTAATTTGTGGCTTGTTACTAATATCCTACAATACTTCTGACGAAAAATTCCTTGCAAATTATATAAATGAGGTTTATATTAATTTAATGAAATAACAACTGAAGTTTTTCATTGATGGTGGTGTTAATTTCCTAACGAATATTCAAATTGCAGATATTTTTCTTAACTGCTAAAGGCTTGCAGGTTTTATTGGAAAAGTAAGAATAAACTGCTTAGTGGGGTCGAAACAATCGAGACTAGAACCAACATTGGCGCCCACGTATAGTATCCAACTTTGTGTTTTAAAGTTTCTTCATAACTCAAAAACTAAGGAGTTTTGGGTAAATTAGCACTCATGTAAATCGATTTATTTTGATTTTTTCTACCATTGATTGAAATTTATCTGAACAAAAAACTCCCTGTAGAGTATAAAAAATGTATACATAAACGCACGTTATGTTAGCGAGATTCATCAAAAGCTGTACCATATAGAATTACCTAGGTAAGTTTCGTTGGCTTCATCGACAGATTTTCGGCTATTTCACTAACAGGAAATGCAAGCTCACAGACCTCAGTGTTGGCAAAGCGTAGATTATGCGCTACAAAATAGGCTTCAAACCTTAGCTCACTCCTTGCTATTTGTTGGTTTCAGTTGTTGTCTCCATTACAAGATTTTGAGTGCTTCCTTTAGCAACTGCAAATTTTTTTTAAGTCTAGAAGAATTTTTATGCTTCGACAACCTAGACTTATTTCCATTTTTAGTGTCCCATTGCATGCCTTGCAGTAACTGGAGTCTATCGTGGCTGTCCTGCTCAAGCCACTCTTTAAATTCCGTTTCACTGGGCCATTCTTCCTTGAAGCACTGAAAGTATCATTTTCTCTTATTTGCTGGCATAATTTCTTCAGCCTCTTTTTCAATTCAAATGAACAGAGTTTGTACAAAGACAATCGCCTTAAAATTTGAGTTCAATCGAAAAAAGCGCACAGATTTTCGTGTCGAGCCACCGATGGAAATCACCTAGCAAATGCGATAAACGCGCCCGGCACACGCCACACGCACTCAAATCAGTTTTTTGATACAGTGGCGCACGCTCAGCAAATTGTGATTTTTGACGGGTCACGATTATGCAACGCGTTCATACGCTAATTAAGAGGAGCAGGCAGTGGTAGTGCGCGCTCTTACAGGCTAGGTATGCAACGCATTTCAAACGTGTTACGAAACCTTTAAACAATATAAAATAAAGGCATTTGTACGTGAAAATTTGACTTTGAGAAATTTCTGTATACCATGATATGTGGAGGTGGCCAAAAACCCAAGATTATCAACATATTCCAAAACAAAACCCAAGAACCCAAGGCATATCTCAAAAACCCAAGATCTTGGGTTAAAACCCAAGCATTGGCAGCCCTGGTTCCCCGTAACACAAAGATTCCTACTGGACTTAAATCTAGACACAGAATTCATGATATCGGAGGATGAGGGAACAGATCGCGTACACCTTCATGGTCGTGTAAACTTCCCAAAAGGACACTCACGCCTAAAATGTCCGGGTGCACCACACCCATAGCAATAGAAAACTCTATTACTCCTACGCTGCGATTCCTGTTTGTACTCATCTGGCCGTCCGCTGTACTTCTGCGTTTGGTCGAACGAAGTGTTGGGACCGTCGTTGTGGTAGTTGTTGTAGTTCCGGGACCTGTTGAACGGGAACCTGCCGCCAGCTGGTGCAGGAGTTGGATGTCCTTGCGGTACATACTGGTATTGCTTCTTCGGCCGCGCCCCAGAAGGTGGAGTGTTTCCCTCGTGGTTCTCGAAGATTGAACGTGGAATTGAGGTACCACTTGATCGGGAAGGGGTTGTAGGGTACTGTTTGGTACTCTGGGACTGGGCTGATGCATAGGATGTAGACTGGGAGATTACACTCGGTGCTTTCCTGTTCCTTCCTTGAGGACGCCCGGCTCCGGGCCGTCTGAGGTAACAACACCCATCTTCATTTATCACTTCCGCTTCATCGTCGGGGTCGTAATTGGTTCCTACTTCAGTATCAGGAGTGTCACCCCAATCATCATCGGAGTCTTCCTGACACACCCTCACAGCTTGACGAGGACTTTTTCCTTTGTTGTTGAGAAAAGTTGATGTCAGCACCTCTTTATCGGTGTTCCTGACGAAATCCTTCAGTGATCGATAGATACTTGCGTTTTTGGTGTTTTCCACTGCGCTTAACACTGTCGCTGTCAGTGTGCGTTTTGTGAACACATCAGAAGCCAAAAGCGCGAATGTGTAATTCGTCAATACCTCCGGAAGTGGACGTTGTTCTCGTCGATAGTCGTAGTGAGTGCGATTTAAAAAGGTACCCATTGCGTTCCGAGCAGCTTCCCTAACCAATGCTATGATCACGTTGTGGTCTGTGTCCGGGTTCAATCGTCGAGTAAGACTCAGCGCATCACGGGCAGCTTCCACAAAAGATGAGGCACTCTTGTCACCATAAATTGTCAGCATCTCCGCAGCCACGTCCTCATACGAGTATTCTTGATACTCGTCGTCCTCAAACTGTGCCACTACTATACGGACATCACCAAACCGGCGGTTTACGGTGGAGACGAGGCGCTGAATTTTTATCCTATCTTCCGTGATGTTGAACGTGTTGAAGTACGATTCTAGCTGTTGTAAATAGCATTTCACATTCGTCTCCGCAGTCCCTTTTGTTGCGGGAGGGTCGCCAGGCATTGGGCGACCCCTAAAATTGATTATGTCCCGCGTGGACGGGGCTACTAGTTCCATCTGTCCAGGCAATCTTGTGCCCGATATCGCCGCCGTGGGGACTACATTAAGCGTCGGTCCCAACACACTGGAAGTCGTTCCTGTTGCACTTGACACCACCGTGGCTGTCACTGAGGAACTTGTATTCGTTATCGATGTCGTCCCGGTAGTGGCCATGCTTGACGAAATGACCGCTGAACCTTCACTGAAAAGTCGTCGAGGAGCTTCGTAATCAGCGGGCGTAAATCTCGACGGCGGTCTTCGAGAACGACTAGGTCTTATATTTTGTGGAAGATTATCTGGAAGATTTGCCAATAGTTCTCGCTCAGCAAGCGTCAGACGTGGGGCTGTCGGAGTTTCCGTCAGGCTGTCCTCTAGCTCTGAATTATCTGCTGCATCACTCATGTCACTGGATATAACACCACTAGTGCACTGTCACTGTCACTGTCTATCCTCCATATATAAATGCACACTAGACCTTCATACCACAGAGAAAAACTGTCCACAATTAAACTGTTCGGGCGCCATTTGTAGGGTTCCTTCCTGGCTAGTAGCGTTCAACTATAAACCGGGAAGTCCCAGGTTCGTTAGTCAGTAACTGTGGTTTCTCTATATTCTCTATATGAAGGAATAATAACACACGGTGTGTGAACTGGCAGCTATACTTGAGAGATGGGATACGTTACAGTGTTACGTTACAACAATTACACACTCTGGCTCCAAAGGTCAAAAGCTCGTTCAGGGTCACGTACTGACCTCAATTATATCCCACACGCACTGACTCCGGTCGGTCGGTGCAGGCGTACTTAAACTTGTCAGTCGACAGGAAACCCAATGATAAGGATCCTACACACATACTTTGTGCCTATTCGCGCGCGCACCAATTTTCCTAGGATTGTGGTTCATGTAAATTTCGCAATTGTCTTGTGTGCTTTTGTTTCTTTTAAGGAAAGGAACGCACGCAACTCACGTATTCATAGGAAATATCACAAATAAATCTTTTGAAATGAACCACTAGTCGTTTTATTAATTTCCCGTGTTGATTCGGGGCGCTGGAGTGGGTGCGCAGAACAGACACTTCAATTTTTATTTTCCACCTGTGCTATCATTTCTCTTTCTGTGTTTCTTCCGCTCTTAATTTTCCTGTTCCTCTTCTACTATGAGGCTTAAATCCCTCATTACGGAAACTGAGGCAACGACCATACAACTGTTTTGTGACAAGCTTTAGCTTTCTTTTAAATTGAACTTGATCTTTTTTCAAATCAAACTTGAGCTTTTTAAATTGAACTTGACTTTTTTTAAATTAAACTTGAGCTTTTTTAAAGTGAACTTGTACTTTTTCAAATTGAACTTGAGCTTTTTAAATTTATGTTTAGTTTTTTAAATTAAAGTTAAAGAGCTGTAGTTCACTAGAAAAAATTAACCAGGTTAATTTTTAACTAACTAGGTTAGTTTTTAACTAGATAATCGAGGATATCCTGCCCTTTTTATTTCTTGAACTAACCTATTGTAGCATAGCCTCCATCACCAAACTTGAGGTTCTAATACTGTTTGAGGCTCTAAATGTGTTTTATTCACTTTCGAATACAATCCGCTAAGGCGTAGCACACAAATGAACAACGGAATACATCAAACCTGTCCTAACTGATCTTTACTTATTCTATCTGGCACCTAACGTATATTAACCTAACACATCCAACCATAACTTTACATGTCTTTGCTAAAATCAGAATGAATTTCCAAAATCCTAACTACATTCCCGATAATGACATTTAATCGGTGCTACGAGTATGGTACGATACCATTGAAAGAATACTGTAAGTAAAATTTATGTTTCAACTCAATCAGAAACTGCCATGTGGGAAAAAATAATGTGTTTCTATAATGTTGAACGATTCATATACATAGAAAGTTATTCGACGAAAAATCTGAGTTATGCGTTATTTTAATTTTTCATTGGACTGCAGTTCGCATCACAATGTACGAATAAGCCCAAAAAATGCAATTTGGAAAGTAAGAAAATTTTTATTAACATAAAGTATATCAGCACTGCTCAAAAGAATTTTTGAGCAGTGGAGGTCGCCCAATATTTGCTGCATTGGTGAATGAGACCACCACAGTAAATGTAGAACCGCACCGAAAGCAGACGTCTCTTCAGCTCCACTGAGCGACCATTTCGTTCCACTTTATTGACACTTGTGCAAGATTGCATCGACACTATAGAAGCACCGTGCTAATTTTAGAATGAAATTGTCCTTTCTGTTATGATGGTATATTTTGACATCACCGATGCCACATCATTGTTATGAACATCCTTTTCTTTATCCCGTATTATTGTGATGCAGCCTCCTCTTAGTGATTTATTTCAAGCGTGACATCGCATCGAAAGTTGGATTGATAATTTCTGACCAAATGATATTCTTTCAGGTATAATTCCGCTGCCATCAGCCCAGAACTCGGGCAAGCAATATTTATATTTGGCGTATATCAATTATTAAAAACGGTTGTCAAAGTTAATTAACTATCTCTGTTTTTCGGTTAGCGTGAGGTCAGAGCTGAAGGCAATTATTAACGTGCATTTCATCATCATCATTTCATCATCATCATTATCATCGTCATCTCTTCATCATCTCTTTCTAACTTACAAAGGAAATTAAAGACACAAAAGGTTAGAACATTTCACTATTGATTAAAGTAGAAGTCTACATATCGCCAAATTGTTGACAGAGAGGCTGGTTAGACGTATGGTAAATATGTTGACTTAACTGCAGGAATCCAGTTTGGGCGTTGTCGAGATACGAGGGTAGATTGCTCACTTCACAATTCATTTGAGGATCCATTGGAACAAGTTGGATCTCTATACGATTAAATGTCCATTGATGATTTTAACATTTACACGTTCGTTTACAGCAAAGCGAGTTCATCGCCAAAGGCGATGAACCATCATATACCATCGCCAAAGGCGATGAACCGCAGGGGGATGACACCAATAAATTTTGTATGATCTCGTTCTGTTATTCTTAAACATCGAACTTATTGAGGAAACCTTCTTAATTTATGCGTGTTACTGCCTCACGCAAACCCCTGCGTAAGACTGCCTCTTGTCCGCTAGGCCCCGCTCCCTTGAAAGAATCCCAGCGAGCTTGAAGGCGCGTCTCTACGTTAGTGAACAAACGCGTTACCACTGTAGCTAATTATTTAAGTGAAAAGCGCAACATCGTGATAAACAAGAATTAGGATCCAGCATTCAATCTGTAGAAATGAATAACATTATAGATGATTAAGATTACAAAGACAAGAAATACATTGTGATAGAGGAAAGAAAAAGTGGTATCTGGTAATTGAAACTTGTAGTCCCTCAGCAGCGCCGTGGTGGTGATGTAGAGGAGGGTAAGGTGATGATGGTTAGGCGAAGTGTCTGTTGGCGATGTTGTAGGAGTAAATAGTGCGACAAGAAGATCATGGAGTTGATTCAAAGTTGAGCTTACCCATGAAAACATATCTCTATGTGACGTTCGGTTCTTTTCGAGGAGATGAAAGTCGTTGGCTAGACGTAGCATTTCAGTATTCCTCGTAACGATTCCTTTATGAACTCCATAGATGTTGGCCGGTCATGTCGACACATGACATATCTTTCGCTTAATTCCTAATATACATGAAATAGTACCAGATTTAAAATTCTTTGGTTTGTAAAATATTAGTGCTAGAAGGCTGAAATAGATTTCATTGAAAAGAGCAGGATTAAAGTTTCATATTATTTCATTAATTTTATCTATTTGGTACACCTGGCAAACAAATGTGACATTCATCACTAAAAATTACATTCTCTTACAATATTTGATCAGAACTGGCTCATGGTTTTTATCCTGAGGAAAAATGATAACCTCCGATCTTCATCCTGCGTTGAGATTTCTTGATATTGCATTTTATATGGTGTTAAATAAAGTTTTTTTTTTCAAGATCAAAATGAACAGAAGTTGATTTTACCTGTATATCAGCAGACAAATTTCATACTGATTTTGTTTTATCATCGGTAATTAAAATCTTTCCAATGTTAATTCTTGTTTCTGTTTTGGTATGACAAATAGACAAAATTATTGAAATAAAATACAATTTTAAATCCTGCTCTTTTTACTAAAATCTGTTTCACCTTTCTAGCACTAATATTCTACAAACTACAGCATTTTTGAATCGGCGTATGTTCCTTATGCAAATTCTCTTTTTATGTGCAGTACACGTACGCAAATGTTTCATTTCTCTACATAATGTTTCAATTATTGAAGTTACCAAAATTTTTCTGAAGAATATGTATAACTTCTAACGTTAAGCGCAGGTTCATCTACTGTTGAACAAGCTACTGTAGCTAGAGCTGCATGCAACTAAGTTCCGAACGATTGTAGAAATTGTCAGAGAGCCGGAACACTAGTCATAAAAATGAAAGAGTGAGGCAAGCTATGGCGTTCCTTAGCTCCCGATACAACCTTCTTGCCCAAGGCCAAAATTGGAGCTTGGAAAGGTTGTAAAAATGCATAAATGAATACTATTTATTCCCGTGTGAATATTATAGAATAAATTCATTTGTTAAAAATGATTATCTATTCACTATTGTGAGGCGATATGAATTGAGGCGGTTGTTCAAAATCAGTTTCAAAATGTCTATAAACTCCTCACTTATTTTATTTGTGTATTGTAACGTTTTGGCATGATGAATACTGATTAATTGAAGCTACGTTAGTGAATTGATCAAGATGATCTCAGGTAACAGGAACTGGAGGTTGGGTTATTTTGCATTTCTTTAACTGCCCGTGCAGCAATGCTCGTAGACTCTTGTGGAAATTGTACGGGATGTGTGTACTACCAATATACTCTGTCGCACTAAGTGCACTACAAAACTTAGAAAACAGTGGCAGCATGCATTCCTCCTAGAAGTTAATTATTGTCATGGATGAATGAGATAGATTGAAAATTAATCACTAGAGGTATTTCAATATTATTTTATTGCAAATACTATGAACAAATAGCAAAAATTAAATTTTTTTCAAAACTGTTTTTCCCAACCATCCAGACCGGGAGCAAAAATTAGGAAAATTTACATACGCTGTTGTAAGAGAAAGGGTAATGTTTCCTGCGCAAAAATATCGCCACAGAATCTGTCAAAGTTTTTCTAGGATCTATTAAGTTCACAAAAAATCTATTGCATTTAAGCAATGGCTCAATTGATAGTTAAAAATTAGCACATATTGAAATACTGTAAATTTCAAAATTATCACACAGTTAATGTAAAATAACCACCAATAAAAAACTGAAGAAAATCCCGCCTGGCGTCCCAACAAGCAAAACATTCAAATCATTTGAACTTGAAAATTAGACGATTTAAGTAAGAAACTTTTCCACATTAAGAATATTTCAAGTTAGAGAGTTTTTCTTACCAAAAACGACCATAAATAGCTGAGCTTGATGTGAGTCAGGAGAGAGCAGGAAAGTCTCATATCTGCAGCGTTTGTGAGGAACGGGCTGAACTCCTCGAGGCAAGCAAACAACCTTTGAACTGCATTTCCACACATAAATATGTTTACAGAAGTTGAAACGCAAAGGTGGACCCATTGTCATGTCTTTCGTCTGTTTGTAATACTTTGGTCCAGAAGCAAGAAAATGATTCAGCTCAGGTATTTCTAATGAATTTTCCGATCTCGGCCGTTTCCAGACGAAAACTCTACTAGGAATTGGTGTTTAAAATAAGCAACTATTAGAGTGGAACCATTGAAGGTGACTTCCAGTTTCAACTTTGTTGTCTTGCATTTTCAGAACTGCTTGCAATTGGTCTTGAATTTTTCCTGTTTCCCTCTCACGTGAATTTTTAATAAAATACGTTTTACAATTCAGAAAACACGTGTGTAGTGGGATGTAATTTCTAGGATTCCGATGAAGAACATATCATACATATTTTGAACACTTTGTTTTGCTCACTTTGCTGGCCCTGCCTGGACTTTCAGTTGAGTGCGGAGGTGAACGGACGCTCCACGTATAAATTTCAAACATTTTAAACTGTGAGGGAGTGAGAATTTCCGGAAGCCCCAAACTAAAACTGAGTATCTCTGAATGTGCTTTCTACCTCATCGAATCGTGAAAGGGAAAAACATTTTAAAATGTGTTCAGTTGTAGGCAATTTTAATGTGTTGCTTTCTGTAAACTTTGCCAGTCCTCTCGAAGTTTGTGTAGCGACCCTCGCTTTGTGGTCAGCCGCTGGTAAAATGAAATACAGTGGTAAATTTTACGCACTTTTTATCTGTTTATGTGAAAAGTTTATGTTGAGTGGTTATGACGCACAAATTCAACTTTTAATTTCTGAAATTGATTTAAATTACCTTACCAGCTAATAGTGCTGTACTTGAGAAATTTGGTGAAATAGTGACGTAAATAGTGAATGAGGGAAAAATGTTGTAAAATGTTGAAGACGTTGAGAAACAGAGTGAGTAAAGCGACATCCTGCACAGGTCTCAAACAATAGGCATCTATGAGTGCCGTACCTTTCCTAGCCTGCGCCCGCACCCTTTCCTCCCCCCATCCTTTCCGCCGCACTCTCTTGTCCATCTCCGACCTCTGCTTTCTGATCTTTGTAAGCCAAATGAAGCCTTCCTTACTTTGCTGATGGACACTGCGGCCTTATAAATTAACAAAAGGAAAGAATGCAGCAAGTCCATCAAATGTTGCGAAGCCTTTCCCGCTGACGGTGTCCATCCTAGAACTTCAGCAGGCGGTGCTATTGAGTCTGAATGAGCAGCTAGCCAGGAATCATAACAGAGAACGTAGCAAAGGAAAACACGTAAGCACATTTTCTTAGCAAGAAAAGCGGCGACCTACCTAGGCTCATAAATAAGTACGTTGACGAAAAGCAGTTTGATCTTGCTGCCGGAGACAATACCACGAAATCAAATCAAATGAGACGAGTAAAAAATTCTATCTTCGACGATAAAGACCATAATGTTTGGAGAACAACAGTCAACCCCTCACCAGAATTATCGACTAATAACTCTCCGTTGATGTTTCACCTGAAAGACTGATATCATATCTTCTGCATGACAAAATACTGTTGCCCAGTTGAATAAAAGCCTCTCAAATGTACCTGACGCTAGACTTAACACCCTGGGCAACAGTGAGAAGATCAACGGATCCACGAAACAGTCCCAACCAAAAAATCACTCTGCTGCACTTAATAAGCGTCATGATATGGAGAATATCAAAGTTAAACATATCACAGTTCGTAGCCTCAATGATAAACTGGATGACATTAGAGTAATGTTGGTCACCGAAGAAATTAATGTTTTTGGTGTTTTCGAAACATGGTTTGATTCACGAAGCTAAAGCTCGTTCTTCAATATTCCCGATTACGTGTTGTACCGTTATCATGGCGTTAAAAATAGCCAAGGTAGTGGATCTTGTATTTTCGCGAAAGGAATTTATTTGTCGTCTTTTCTTCCAGCAAATGAAGTGTGCGAATTTATAGAAATGGTTTTGTTAAAAGAGCAAACAATTAAACATAAATTACCGGCACCTATCGGCTAACCAATGTTCTACACTAGAGTTCATTAAGAAAACTTCTAAATGATTTCTAGCGACAAAATAAGTCATTCTTTGCTTTCGGAGATTTTAATATAAACGGGTAAAAATAAACAGCTAAGCAAACTGATGTAGAAACTAAACCTATCACAAATGTCAAAGAACCGAATCGTATTACTAGTCTCTAACACTCATATCGATCTGACAATCACAAAAAATCTTACGGCAATACTCAGTACAGTAATATCACCCACTGTTTCCGATCACCACTCAATATAATGTAAGATTAATATTAGAAGGGAAATAAAAAATAATCGTTCCATGACTTACCTCTTGGACCTACTAAATAGGTTCGCCGTATTTCAGAACATGATGCAATCTGATGATGTTGACATACAAGTCTCGATCTTCAACGAGAATTTTATAGCGGCTCTCAATGAATGCGCACCTTACATCACGAAAAAAACTAAGCCAATACGCGCTGTTTGGATTACAGACAAAAATATAGAGCTGAGCAGAATAAAGAAAACTTACTTGCAGGAATACGAAAACAATTGATCAAGCAAGACTTTATACAAGAGATATAA
The DNA here is from genome assembly GCA_014220935.1 of Platorchestia sp. MABIK. Classification (NCBI taxonomy): domain Eukaryota; kingdom Metazoa; phylum Arthropoda; class Malacostraca; order Amphipoda; family Talitridae; genus Platorchestia; species Platorchestia sp. MABIK. The sequence continues at coordinate 72,049 of JACJUY010002799.1, read as the reverse complement.
AGAACACGAAGAGATTCTTCTAAAGAAAGTCACTGAAGCAAAACAAACTCACTTCAGGAAATGTTAACGGCTAAAAATAACCCGAAACTATCATGGAAAATCATTTGTGAGGTAGCCCAATATCAAAATTTAGACCTCATAAGTAATTTTGAAAATCCTTTGGCAACATCCCCGAATTTCAGAGCATTTTTTTCAATAGTAGGTGCGCAAGTTTTCAATGAAATGTGAAATCCGATTCAAATCAACCGTCAGTTGAAAATTAGTGCCCCTACTGCACCTTTAATGGCTGGTGTCAGGTGCAGACCACGTCCTATCGATTTACCAGAGTTACAAAATATCTGTACTCATTGAAGAGCACAAAGGCAGTCGGAAATGATGGTATCAGCCTTCAATATATCAAAGACAGGTTCCCAGTCACAGCACCATTGATTCCTTTGATAATTAATACATCAATACAGCATCAAATTACAGGCCCATAAGTCTTTCACCTGTCTTATCCAAAATGCTGGAGAAAGTGATAACAAAACAACTGCATCTCACTTGGACGGGTCAAATTTACTTCATCGAAATCAACACGCCTATAGAAGAAACACTATTATCACTGAAGAACATAGTGATATCGATATAAAATGGTCGATGTCGAACAATGAAAAATTTTGTGATATCGATGAAACACTCTTGCTGCTACTCGATCTCTCCAAAGCGTTCGATAGCGTCGAACATGATCGACTTTTTCGGAAAATATCGAATTAAGGAGTTGATTTGCAATTAATTAAATGCTATGTACTTGTCGAATCCGTCTCATGCAAACCTTTTAGATAACAAGTTGTCCCAATTCATTCAAAACAATTTTGGTGTTCCTCAAGGATCTATATTCCTGGACCGCTAGTTTTTTAGTTTCGTTAATGATTTCCTGCTAATGCCTTCTAACACACGAATCTCCATGCATGCAGATGATGTTAAAATTACAATGACAAGTTCTGTATCGCAAATACAGTAGATTTCCTGACAACCGGACTCATGCATGTCCGGAAATCAAGATATTCCGGTTGTCAAGTCATCCGCATGAAGATGAGAAAATTTAAGTTTTATTGAAACGTAAATAACTTTATTGCATATCAAGTTTGTAGGAACATTACAAACATTAAAACTTTTACAAGAATTGAATGTACACATTCAAAACTAAACATCATGTCTGTGGTTAGACTAAACCAAGGAATAGCACATGTTAAATTAATGTTTCAATGATTGTAACGAATATGAGCTTCATTTTACTATAGGAAATCTAACGTTAATTGTTACTATTCATGTGTATTATCGTTCATTGCCTCCTTGTAAACATGGTAACATGCTGATAATATTCATGACATGTGCGGTTCTCATGTGAATTCGATTGCCACGTGTCCGGTATTCATGTTAGTCCGGATGTCAGGTGTGCAATTGTCAGGAACTCTACTGTACCACAGACGCAAATTAAGGCTGAAACACTATTGATCAGCCTGAAATCATGGTATTGTATGACCAAAATGGTCTCAAACTTAATGCGAGTAAAACGCAATTCTTTATTTTTGGGTTCAAAAACGCAATCAAAAAATTCCACATCTTACCCTAATGGTTGAGAAAGAGGAAATTAAGCCATCAGAAAAAAAAAATTAGGTTTTCGATTTGACAGAAACATGTCCTTCAAATCCCATGTTGAGAAAACTTGCAACAAAATTTCCACAACATTAATTTTTTTTCATCGCATAAAAAGAATGCTCGGGGAAAAATCTAGATTATTGATCATTCAATCTTTAGTTTTTAATGCAAGAGTAAAGTTGAAACAAGTGATCACGTAACACCTCTCCTAAATAAACTAGGCTGCACTCTTATTGAAGAAAGGTTTCTCGTGCATAAAGCCCAGTACGTATTCTCCTTTTTATATCTTCTTCAGAGCAAAGCTAAAATAGTGCAATTTCATCCCTTCACCGTCACCAACCTAAAGCCGAATAGGAGGCATTAATCAACTACTTTTCACCTGATATGGGCAGAAGGTTCTGTCAATATCAGGTGTCTTACTGTGGAACCAACTTCCCCAGAGTATCAAAATCCCTCAATCAGGAAGAGAATTCAAAACTAAAATAACTCGTTTTCTGGCGTCTACTCAATAATTGTGAGCTGCAGCACATGGTGAAAAGTAGTTACGAATTTTCATCGCTAGTTATTCTATATTTTACTACATTATACCACATGCACCATATTTTTGTAGTATGCGTATGCAATGTGATTGCTTGTTTGCGAATAAACAAGAGTGTTTCAGCATGATGGTGTTCCTGCACACTAGCATATCAGAGTCCGAAATTACCTGAATGGTCAATTTCCTAATAGGTGAATAGGGCGAAATGGTGAAGTTGCATGGCCTCCTAGATCTCCTGACATGATCACTCGATATCTTTTCTTGGGGACACATGAAGAGCCTTATTTATGCTACACCCATTGAATACGAGGAAGATCTCGTGGCCAGAATTGCCGTGGCTGCTGGTGAGATTTCCTAATTTCCGGTAGTCGTTAATTTAAGGCTCAGATTTGGCAAGTGCATTGATGCAGGTGGAACACATTTTGAACAATTTTTGTAACGTAAATTCAAAGTAAATATTGCGAGTAATTGTGTCATTAAATTTCATCCTTTAAAACAATAAACAGCTAGTATCTCGAAACCCGATTTTTTTCGGAAAATTTCCTAGAAGAAAAGTGTTTATTTGGCCACATTCTAATTGGTGTGCAATTTTGTACGTCTTGTTCTGAAACATCCTGTATACGTACATGTATGTAAATATAGGTGCATGTGAAATGGATATGTATGTAGGTGCGTGTGTGTATATTTATACATAAGTATATGTTCATTCATATACGCAAACAGCAGTTTCTGTAAAATTGCTAATTAGGCGGCTTAAATTTGTATAAATACCGTACTTTTTAAATTAGTATTTTTTAAAAACTTCTTTAATACATATCAATTTGTCAAGTTACCTTACCTACCTCGTCACCTCCTCACATTATGGTGAATCGTTTAAATGAGAAATATGATTATTTCGTGTACGATTTAAAGCAAGCTCTTGGAGGCAGTGAACTTCCTTCTATTTTCTTGTGCTCGCTCCATGAGGTATTTTTGAATATCGGCGGTTTGATCTGGTAATTGTTGATATACTTCATCCTCAAACACCTTCAATGTACATTTCATGGATGAACTTTTTTGGAAATTAACTGTTTTTCTTTCTTTCTTTCATCTTTTTTCCTTTCAATCAAGCGTGTTAATGATGCGCAGGTGTTTCTGAAATATATGAATGCTCAACTTCCTAGTATTAAGTGTACAGTAGATGTGGAACAAGGAGATTTTCTTGACTTTTTCGATGTTAAAGTATACAGGACGGGCAATAGATTTTCTTACGTCTGTTTATAGGAAGCAATTTTCATCGGATTAGATCTCAGCTTTTTTATTTCAATAGTAGATTTTTTAGAGAAACAGTGTATTCACTTTTACCAATAAAGGCTGTAGAATTTGTTCCACATTTCATATTCCTCTCCATGAATCTCTATTTCTCAAATCGTTCTTTTCTTCTAATGGCTTTCCTCTTGCAACCATCAATTAATTTCCTAAATCTATCTTAAATCGTTTTCGGCTGTATTTCTCTGTAATTTTTCACTGCTCTTGCTCACATTTATTATATTGTTTTGTGTAGTGTGATTTGAGGAAGTGTGATTTATTTAATGTTTTTTCCGACATCATTTTCTACTTAGATCGACACTAATTTAAATACTCGCAGAGCAGCTCGGTACATTCATCACGATTTGTTCTATATTTATCGAAGATCATGACCAATGATGAGCGTTTTATTAAAATATCTTTATGCGTTTTGTTAAAATATTTTTAAGTAAATGCTTTGCGATTACCTACGTTGTAAAACACTGACTTTTACGAGGCAAATTAAGAACCATTGTATATATATATATATATATTTAAATATATATTATCAAAGTTGAATTAGATGGACTTCGAAGAAATTACAGAGATACCCAGCTAAGTCATAAAAATAGCGTCAAGAAATTTACAAAAAAGCATCGAAATATGTACAACATTCTTAGAATTACAACTTTGTCTCCAACCAACACAGACTCGGCGTGGCCAACTGAGGTATACTCTAATATCATTACGCAACTGATATTCACACTCTTAACTTTTCTGATAAATACACATGGTCGACTCACGTTGCTAAGATTCTGACAGAACTGTACATTCGGTAAATAATGAAATTCTTTATGTCATATTTATAAATGTGTTTAAAAAACTCACTGTAAAGCACATCAGTTTTCATCATCACTAAAGAATACATCATTGACGCTGCGTAGCAATCAATTCGTTCTGTTGTGAAACAAAATCATGGGGGTCAAATCTTTCTCCTAAATGGTTTCATGATTGAACGCATAAACCGACAGATAAGAAGAACATTGTTGTAGCTTTCAAACACAATAATCCTGCCTCACAATAGGTTTACACGAATGAATCGAAAAAATTGGCACACGTGTTAGTATTGCGACAAAGTAAAGTTGTAACCGCTTAATGCATGAAAAATATTCTCGCCACAAGTTACACAGCTACAAGATTGCGAAAGATGTTGTGCATCTTTAAACTTTAAAATCATACGCATCATATTTTTATAATGCTAATTATTCGTACGGAAAAAGTTTAATGTTCTCGTATTTTGTTCACAGCATCCTGAACACTGATGATCACTTGTGGTTGAACTGTTTGAAGTTGTGCTTCAACATGAAAATGAACAATTTTTGATTTTGATTAAATTACTCATTCATTTCATTGATTCACAGCTCTTTACGTTCAGCTAAAACATTCACAAAAAGCAATGAATGACTTTTTTTCTCGGGAGCGTTTTTCTACATGATTTTCATGAGTTTTTGGGAAACTCATCCCATGATTAAACCATATCTCCATCTGCGTTCTCACATATATCAGGAACACGTCTCTCTTTCTCGAAAATAACCAATAGTACGAACAAGTATGAACTGAGTCTTCCTGTATTCAAATCGCTAATTTATAAATGTGAAATTTACGGGCAAAATTGGAGTAAATAAAATTTTATACCCCAGCGAAGCGAGCTACACGCTACACGAGCAGAAAATAAATTTGCTTACATAATTTTTCTGGAAAGAATTTTTACGGGGAATAGATCCAAGCATTTATAGTCATGGTACTTTCAAAATAAATATGAAATGATAGGAATCGCAGTTTTAATTCCTTTAGCTTATAAAAGTTCATTATTTTTGCACTTGTTTATAAGAAAATTAATTAATTAAAAATTTTCTTTCATGCAAAGAACTCCTCAAAGAATATTTCGACATAAAATTAAGAAATACTTCATGAAGAAGTTTTCCGCGAAGGAAAAATGCATCACTGAGTTAAGGTTAAAAGTTCTATTTTCACTTGCTTTTCATAGAAGTTCGCTGTAAAAAGGCTAGAATTGTTTTGTCGACATTTGAGAAATTCTTCCACAAAAAACGGGCGTATAATTTAACAATGTGAGAAACATTTATTCGTATTTCAACCGAAGAGAGCCTCAAGATATGATGTTCAATTCTGAAGCAAATGATTATGCGTATAACGCTGCGGGGCGAGGAAATATCTTCAATAAAAATAAGTGCTGTACTACAGCAATTGTGTACAGTAAGAATAATGCTGGGAGGAATACAGATGCCACGTCCATTGTGCAGCAGTTTTCTTGCACTGTGGCTGCATGTATCTCCAACGTAATCCGTCAGTTGACTCCACTGAAAAGGAACGAACAGCAGTGGGCGGCTTTATCGTAGTTCGCACTAATGACCTATTGAATCTCCTGTCAATACTTACTGATTTAGCACGTAAATAGTTTTTACGGCACTAAATGTTTAGCGGTTACTATTAACCTTCGCTGCAAGCAGAACCACAGGCGCAATGTACTGCTCTAAATCAACCTTAAAGTGTCGTACTGCGCCGAGCTGCAGGAAACAATGTGACAGTGTGCTGCTTTTTAATTGCTTTTGGCACCCCTGAGTTCCTACAATTACTGAGGTGCGTTCAGTATAGGGAGGCCTCCTATCGTACCGAAAACAATCTTTCTAACCCTTTGAACTCGTCAATTTATTAAAGAACACTATTTTATGAGAACCATGTTTCTGAAGAACAAACATGGAAACTATTTACTCCGTTAACACTTCCCATTTTTGGATTTCGAATCCATGTAAACTTTCAAAAATTGTCTTTCAATAAACGACTGTGATGCAGTGAAACTATTACAAAAATTGAACAAAAAAACGGCGACACTGAGGAAGGTCCAAGTATTACTACGACGCTCGAGGGGAAAAGGTATGAGAGTTGCCTAGTGGCGAAGGGAGGTGTTTGTTGTGGGAGCTGAGGAGTGAAGTGTTAGGATGTGTTTCCTTAATTAAACATGCTCTGTGGTCATAATTCAAATTTTTAATATGAGTGATCCAATTCAATTTTTATTCGAAGGGCACGCGCCACTAAGGGATAAGGGTAGTAGATATTCTTATAAAATCTTGATGTTCGCGCGAAACAATGTAAAGGACTTCTGGTGAGTTAGTCAAAGTGCTCGAATGGGCGTCGGTTTTTCGAGAAGGATCTAAAACAAGGGGCTGGTTTGGTATAGAAAAGGGCTTAAAAACCCAGTGTTTTTTTTTAAGTTAAAACGCGTACAAAATGTACGGCGCAACGTTGGCCAGCCAAAGTGAGCGACGAGAGTGGGTTTTTCATTGCTAAAAAATTAAGATTGGAAGGGAAGCAGTGTTAGACGTATTTTTAAAAAACTTTAACTGTTATTTACAGACGAACAAATAAAAGGGGTTCAGCTATGATTGTTATCGGTATTTAGGACGCTATATATTTAGGAAATGACGCAATAGCACAATGAACATCAATTCTGGGAGTTTTCAATTTATAATTGTAACTTTTATAGTCTTTTCAAGTCAGCTCATTCATTCATCTTTAGCAGTTCAGTGTTAATGAATCAGCATGAAATATTTGGAAAAAAGTCAGTTTATTAGTCACAGCGTGAGTAAACAAAGAATTACTAATTTAAAATGTTTAGATTTGGCAAGGCTATTAATATATCACATAACAAGTGAGCCTATAAGATCAAATAATTTTGCAATAATTGGGCAAAATGTTAATTTAAACCAACAGTGAACAGCAAATTTTAAATTCTCATGACGGGGTGAAGACCACGCAACAGTTCGAGATGCGTTGTTTAGGACATCGGGCGAAAATAGGACCCAGACAACAGCAGGGCGAACCAAGCGACAACCGTAAAGTCTTTTGACGTGATGATAGTGTGAAATTGCTGTTCTTATTTTACATGATTAGTGTACAGTAAAAATTCAAATGTAGAATAGCGAGTCACCAAAACAGAAAGTAAGCGTCATTCATGAGGTCAAGTAAGAAAAATGAAGCCGTTAAGCGTTCAATTATTGTGCTTCAAAAATTCAGAGTTCAGCGTTGATGAATGGAAAATGGCGGTTCTCCTCTCGTGGAGTGCGTCTGTGCTTAATAAATAACGAGTGAGTAATCAAAGCTCAGAATGGTAAACACCATAAATATAATTTTTGATGTTGGGAAGAGCCATATATTTGTCAATAGATTATTGACGGGTTTCATATATATTATTAAGTGATGCTAAGTTGCGTGCTCATTGATAATTATGCCAACTATTTCGCTCATGCGTTTATTTTGAATAAAATGATTTAACATTTCAGTTAGTCATAATTATCCCCACGTTGATCAAACAAACGCAGTGTAGGAAGTTCTCTCTATTTCTTATTTCTCTCTTTCTGCGTATCTTTCTTCTCTTATTTTTTAATTTCTTCTCTCTCCCTATCAAGGGTTTAAATCCTCTCTTGCACACCTGGCTCACTTTACTCCTGGTAGGAGGGCGGGAAGGTGCCGTGACATCGACTCGACGGTGGGACCCTCTATGGTCGAGTAGAATTTCCCGTATTTTTCTTATAATGTCGTTTCTTCCATTTAAAACTTCTATATTGAAATTTTTCAAAATAACAGTTAGTTTTGGGCTTTCCCATCATTCAGTTATAACATTCGAAACTCTGAAATTTTGTGGGAGTACCAAATAGTTTTAGCAACGTTTTGAACTTTCACATTTATATAATTATATTCATTGTGCAAGCGAGATATTGCACAAATTGTCTCCTTCCATTTATGATAAAAGAATAACACAACTCATGTATTTCAGCGCAGCATGTCTCACCGCCACAAATTCACGTATACCGGGAGGGAATTCCACACACTGAGAAAGCTTCGTTCAACTTCCGACCTTCCGATGCAGTGTGACGGAGTGCAGCCTGTTTTATAAAATATTGACACTAAAATGAATAAGAACCATAATTTCATCTTGGGAAATTCTGCAGTGATATTAAATTTGTTTAAAATTGTGTGGTTGAGGTATAAATGAACGAATATGAAGCGCACTAACGCACTTCATATTGCCGCGCTGATACGTTGCTGGCCCGTGTGACACGCTGCTGACGCGTGTGGCACGCTGCTGACGGGTGTAATACGCAGCTGATCCGTGTGATACGCTGCTGGCATGTGTGATACGCTGTTGTACGGTGTGTTATGTTGTACGTATGTTATACGGTGTGTTGTTTACTGTGTTGCTTTGTGTATAGTGTGTTGTATAATGTGTGTTGTGTTATGTGATATCTAGTATGATTTCTGGTATTCCGGGTTTGGAGGTATATCATAGTGTGCTGCCTGGTGTGTTCTGTGCTCTGATGCTTAGTGTGTTGTATTATATTACGGGACTTGCGGATCTTTCTTTAGAGAATAAGAAAAATACGCCACGAAGAAGGTACTTAAAACTTCCAAGAAAAGATACAGCAACAGCGAAGGGGAAATAGAAAGAGTACACAGTGGAAGGCGAATGGACAAAGTAATGGATATGAGCAATGTGGGTAAATTACAACACGTCAAAGATTAGAATTTCACATATTAAGAACAGCACATCAAAAAATGCCACGTATAAAGCGAGCTAGAACAATGCCATAAAGGTAAAAGTTATAAAAATACGAAGTGCAGATGTAAACGTTGAACGAGATGAATGCGGAACATTGTTAAGCTATCTCTGATGCCATACATCTTGCGGGATAAGGGATGAGTTATAATGTAGCCTTTCGTTGAAAACGGCATCAAAAAATACCACTGTAAATAACGAGAGAGTGTAAACTGCGCAATACAGATACTTTAAATTTCAGTTAATTTCAGCGGAGTGTCGTTGCTCAAACAAAGCAATTCGACCTAATTTAAAGCTTGCGGAAAGACACAGAGTACAAAGGGATTTTTAACACCAACATTGTTGATACGCTCATGTGCGAGCAATATTTTATGCACTGCGAGTTCCACTAATTTTGCACTTCGGAATGATTTTCTGATTAAATCAATTTGCATACTTCATTAAATTTTAGTTCTGCACTCTTCTGACCATTCCATTGCTGTAGTTTCCAGGATTTTTCAGTTTTTGCACTTTTTAAAATCCGATGTGTTGTAAAATATTTCATGGATCAACTTTTTTTGAAGAGAAATAAGTCTGAATAACACACACTGCAGGCTGATTTTTTTTCAATTTTTAATGCAGTGGGTAGACAAATACAACTGGAACAATATTCAAAGGAAAATCGTAAGCAAGTACGATAGAAGTCTCCAGAGCGAGTTAGTTAAATATTATTCTTCAAACAGAGTCTTTAACTACAGTGAAGACTCTTAGCTCGTGACGCTGGTAGTTTTACAGCGGTTACGAACCTTGTTTAAGGTTGCGCAAATTTGAAGAGAAGCTCTCTCGTGCCCACGTCGCTAACCAGCAAGAATTTCAAGAAGATCTCCAGACGTCATGACTCCGTCTTGAGCAAAAGGGGGAGGGGTTGAACAAAGGCTTACTGCAAGCGGAGACAGAAATGTAGAGATAATTAGATTGTCAAGTTAACTGATTGAGGTAACTAATTAAGGTAGATAACACATCAAAAGAATTACACAAATCTGAGATTAGCACTCTTACCCTCTAAGCGCTCTGCATTCGGTGCAAAATGTTTGTGCTACGAGACAAAAGGAGGAAGTTGCAGGATCAAAGAGAAGGTGCCTCGGCAGTGAAGTTATACTGAAAAAGAAAGGTTAATCGTTAAAATAGGGTAACATAAAGCGAGTGTAAGTAATGAAGCCAAAATGATTCAGAAAATAATCCGTAATTCAATGGTTAATCAAAATTCACCTAAGGAATTTATCCTCAGGAAGGTATCTCCTCTTCAATTAAGTGGTTAGATGAAAGGCTCAAATGGAGCAACAGAACACGGAAGGGAACATTCCGTTGGTCTTAATATTACTTTGAAGTAATTAATACTATCTAAATTACGGCAGCCTATTCGATGACCATATCGTAATAAACGCCTTTCAAGGAGGACAGCTAAGGTAAGTAATAACCGCCTTTCGTGGAGGACAGCTAAGGCAAGTTACTAATTGCTAGGTCACACATTAATAATTGATAATACCCAAGCGAGAAGAGTGTCACGGAAGAAAGAAATGCAAGCAGGGAAGGAAATTGAAGACAGCACGAGAGGAACAGAAATATACGTCCTCAGGCTAAACAGCGGGCCATGTTGGCAGACCCGACTGAACTTAACACTCGTACGTTGCACGACTTCAAATGAGTAACTTCCAGTGGCACTGGTAACACTGGGTGACTTTCTGAGGCAAAGGTAAGAATGATAATGATGATAACAATGCTTAAAACTAGGGACACGATTGACGATCTCACCTCCGTCTGTGCTCCAAACCTCAAGTGTGTGGTGAAACGAGGTGTAGATGACTTTGTTACGGAGGTGTAACGAAATTGGTTAGAAATTATCTATATATAGATTTCGTTAGGTATATTAGGTAAAGCTGCGACGTGAACAGACGTTGGATTGTCTGATGTCGTTATTCAGAAAAACCGTTAGGACTTAAGGGCGAGTTTGCTTTGCAAGTGCCTAGAGAATTTAAGACCAAACGGTGGAGTTTGAACTGTTCGGGAAAACCGTTGGAACAAAAGCGTTAGCGGCGTGGGAACCAGCGAGCTTTCTTTGAAAAAAGCGAGGTGCGAGGGATAGCAGAGAGTCGCATCACCAGAGCCAATGGGACCGCAAGAAAGTACCGCGAAGTGAGTGTGTAAGAGGCACGCGAGGACATAGCCAATGAGAATTCAAAGCGTCAGAAGAAGCTAGAGCTCCTGCAATCAGGAGCAAATCCTGTCATTGCAACAACGAAGATTCGAGAAGCTTCTAGAAGAAAGCAAGGAAAGTCTATAAAAGCCGAGCTCCAGAATCGCAAGGGGTCTTTTTCGTTGAGTTACAACAAGGAGCATACGAAATTAGTGAGCGTAAACGAAGCACTCTGCCCTTCGCCGGGTGCTTTGCACGAGAGTAACTAAAATTTAACATCTTGGTGAAGTGAACAACATCGAAGCTTCATGAGTTTAGCGTCGTATTCCCAGCAGTCACCGACGTGCCAATTTCACCAGAAATTCGCTCGAAGCGCATCAGCTTCGCAACGATGATCGCCAAGCGCAAGAACGTGTCAACGACTCCACTGGAAGCATGCCAAATATTTTCTACGTCAACCCCAAGCTCGCAAGCAACTCCAGCATATGAACATTAACCGCGCAACCACGAAGTCTGCAGCAATGCGGAATCGACATACGAGATCTACAGCAATCAAGAACGTCAGCGCTCCAAGGAACGATGGGCTATGCAAGATTCCAAAAAAATTTTCCGGGCATAGAACGAGCGTGCGGAGGACTGGACACGGAAACGCCTGCAAGATGGAGTACGAGAAGCACCACCGCGATAGTCGTCGTATCTCAGAAGAGCGGGGGAATTAAAATGAAGTTACAAACTCAAATCGCAGTGATCACAAGTTCAAATTTGAAAGCAAAGTAGCACATTGAACAGTGCTTTAAAATAGAATGCCGTGCTCGCATTAGCCAATGTGCTATTATGTCCTTCTGATTCCAGAATTGTGCGTCACCCACATGTGGTTGCCATATGGGTCAGGTTAAGTTTTCAGTCTTGCAAAATTTTCTATAAAAAAATGGTTATCCTTCTTCCAAATTGTCAACGTACGTTCATATTAAAAAATTCCTTACCAAGAAATACTCAGTTACTGATGCGGTTATAGAACCACTGCAATGTCTCTACTGCGTTTTCCCATTTTTCAGAAATTACACAGATGAAATGTCAAGAGATCTAGAAATTTTTTTTAACACGTTCCCACGTATGGGGCCATACGTGTACCAGTCGGTAAATTACTCGATCATTACCGTACCTGTATAAATGAATTGAATTTTATCTAATTCACGATCTCTTGAAGAAATGAATGTTTTCATACTAGGTGAAATATATCGTGTAATTACATTCGTCAAATATCTCAGGAAGGATAAAAATGTATCCGAGCAGTAAAGTCGATTTCTCCATAATTCTCCCACTTACAACCTAACCAAACCAACTGTTTACAACCGCGGAAACGCGGTAAATGTGTTAAACGTCATTTTCCTTCCGTAAAAACTATGTACTGTCTGTCAATTATTCATCTAAAATTGTTTTTATTTTTGCTACAAGGATGTGGTTCCTAAACGAATGCAGGCATCTCTTGTGTATAAGTTTAGTTGTGTACAATGTACATCTGGCTATGTCGGCATGACGACTGTGTCTTGTATATTAAGACTGCTCAACACCGAACGTGGAGTCAGCTATCGTATAGTGGAAGATCGCTGACCCACCCGCCCCATTCATCCATCCGCCATCACAGCGAGCAATGTTGTGACCATTTAGCAGAATACAATTTTTCTGTTTATATACAGCTTAAAATCGTTGAGATTTTTTGCATTTTAGAATTTCTGTACAATTCTAAAGAAAAATCTGTTCTCAATAGTACCAATAGTTCATTTTCTTTGCAAATTTACTTGTAGATTTTATTGTGTCCTTGTATTTCATGGAATAATTGTTTTTTTTCTTTTCTTTTAATCTTTCAGACTGCTAATTGAAGATGGAGCTGGTCTCCGAAACGTTGATTAGAGCTGACACTGTGTATTTGTTTAGAACTAATATTTTGTGAAATCTTATGTATATATGATTTCAATGCATAATGCATTCTCCAATTTAAAAGCCACATGTGACTTTGTATCGTTCGACAGACAAGAGCACAGCGGCTGGCGATCACTGAGACGAAAACTGCGTGTTGTGTGACCCAGATGTTTTGAACAACAGGATTTAGACCAGCGTCTCCTCTAAATGGAGAAATGAAAGTACTCAGTCGTGAAATAAATGACGATTCAAGTTTAACTTCCAGGAATGTGTTTTTCAGGTGACGAGCCAGAGCTATTTTTTGTCTAAACTGCAAAGCCGTCGGATCAATTCTGAGATTGAGAATGGACGACAATATGGAGCGCAAAGCCTTGATTAACGATAACGTGAAAAATAATAGTAAAAAACAAAAAACTGTTGTAGCATTTTTAAAGATACCATCCGAGGCCAAATTGGGCCCCCGTGGCACCCCTGACTCAAATTTTTTTGTTGAAAAAGGATCCTTATGGTGTGGGTTATTGTGCCATGAAATATTATGGCGCTACGGACACCAGAACCCCCCCCCCCAGGGGGGTCCAAATGGGGGCCAAAATCATAAAAAATTGGGTGTGTTTTTTTTGGTCGAAAAAGGATCCTTATGGTATGGGTTATTGTGCCATGAAATATTATGGCACTACGGACACCAGAACCCCCCCCCTCCCCCTCCCAGGGGATTCCAAAGGGGGGCCAAAATCATAAAAAATGTGGTATGTTATTTTTTGTCAAAAAAGGATCCTAAGGGTGAGTCAAATAAAAATTGCACGATATTTTTATTATTTTTTAAGCACGATATTTCTTATGTTACATTGAAATTTACAAGGAAAATATTGCACATTATTCGCACATAAAAATAGATCAAAGAAACTGCATTCATGTACATAAATTGTCAGTGATATTGCAATTCAATAGTATATTTTGTTTTTGGGCTCTCCTGAATAATAATACATTTCTACCATTCAAATCGTATAAACTCATTGAGTCTTGACGCTAGAACAAAACCAATAACAGTCTTGGAATCCTTGGAACATTTTTAACAAAGTTATGCTAAGTTTCATCCAAATTTGAGAAAACCAAAAATGTTATATGGCTCCAAACCTAAAAATAATGGTCTGAGACGTGATTATAAAGTTTTGCTTATCACAAAAATTTTCAAAATGTTAAAATTTTAGAGCATACTCTAGTTAGAAATGCTTCAAGGATTCTAAAACTGTCTTTGGTTTTATTCTAGCATCAAAATTCAATGAGTTAGTACGTCTTGAAATATACACAAAAATGTATCATAAACCTCATTTTTATTAGAAAAATAAAAAAAATAAAAAAAGGCCTAAATCGAAAAAATGACGCAAGTAAAAAAGGTTTACTTTCAAAAAATACATATACTGACCAATTTTCAAGCGAATCGGACGAAAAAAGATCAAAATCCCGGATGGTACCCCTAAATTAACTCGTACCAAGAAAGTTAGAGTTTAATGCTTGAATTTTGTCAATGGATATGAAATGTGCGCAATGAAAGCTTTTTATTAATTGTAATGTGGCGTCTGGCGAATATTGAAGCAAAATTAATCTTTAAGATGTCAGTTAGCTGTGAGGAAGCTGATTTCCGATGTTTTTTTTTTAAATTCCTTTCAAATTTGATCACGATACTTTTGAAAACAGTTTTGCACAGTTGTTGAAGAACAATTATTCTTTATATGACGCGTTCGGTGGAGGAAGGGGCTATACGCCAAATTTTCATTTTATTGTTTATTATGTGGAATATCTATGTGGCATGTGGAATATTATGTGGAATATCTTGATATCTAATTAATGCATGTATCACATATTAGCGTCCAATTTACACAAATACCTACGAAATTTATACAGTTAAAACGATGTAGGTAAGGAGGCTGTGCTCACAGCACAGATTAGAATTTACAACTATCAATAAAAGTGCCATGATACACGTCTTATCTGAGATCATCATTTACTTAGGAAAGTCAATAAATTAAATTTCTTGAATGTTTCGACTCCAGGGTCATTACCAACCTGAAAACAAGTAGAAAAAACTAGTCAAATGTCAAATTTACATCAATCATGGGAGAAAAAAAAAACAAAAAAAAACATGAAGGGAACAAATAAAAATGTTCAGTATTAAGATTACGTTAGTTGTAGAGGAAATGGTGATTGCATATTTTTTAAACCGGTTTTTCTTTCAAAATGTAGAGAGATGTTAAAATGCGGAGGTTTATTTGGTTTGATGCAGAGGAAATTACTCTAAAATCGCCTAATCTAACAAAAACGTCGCACTTCTCTGCATGAGAGCGGACTGAAAATTGGGAAGGTGTGGAAAGTAACTGATTGGTTCTAAAGCTCCTGCCGGCATGCTCTGTAACACGAATATTGAGGGCCCGAGTAGTCGAGCCCACGTACTCAGACGCACACTATGCGCAACTATATTTGTAAATCACAGATGAACGCATACCTTTAGGAGTTTTGCTTTCATTTGTGATTTACAGATATATATGCGTATAGTGTGCGTCTGAGTACGTGGGCTCGACTACTCGAGCCCTCAGTATTCGTATTGCAGAACATACAGGCAGGAGCTTTAGAACTAATCAGTTACTTTTCACACCTTCCCACTCTTCAGTCTGCTCTCATGCATAGAAGGGCGACATTTCTGTAAGATTAGGCGATTTTAGAGTAATTTCCTCTGCATCAAACCAAATAAACCTCCGCATTTTAAAATCTCTCTACATTTTGAAAGAAAAAACGGTTTCAAAAAAATGCAATCAGCATTTCCTCTACAACTAACGTAATTTTAATACTGAACATTTTTATTTGTTCCCTTCGTGTTTTTTGTTGCTTTTCGCCTTCCATGATTGCTGTAAATTTTTCATTTAAAAAGTTTTTTGTATATACTTGTTTCAGGTCGACAATGACCCTGGAGGTCAAAACATTCCAGAAATTTTTATTCATTCATTTTCCTAAATAAATAATGATCTCATTTAAGACATGAATCATGGCACTTTTATTTATAGGTCGAATACGCAGAAAGCAAATCACAAAAAAAACAGAATTTAGAACAGATCCTTAACATTACTCGTAGTGTGGTTGAAAGAAACTCCTTGCAGCTCATAAGCCTAGGCTTTGTCAAACTTGTTTTTGCAATTCAAATTTCCACCATAAACGGCCGAAAATGATGTAGATCTACAAATACATAGAAACCAAATCGAATGAAACAATTTGATTTTTTAGATTTTGAACTATAGAAATAAAACACTAAGCAGCGAAAGGTAGCCACATGAAAGTTTTCAGATGCTAGAAAGTTAATATTGGATGAATACTACAAAGAAAGTAACGTTATAACAAAGTCTTGTTCAGGAACGCAAAGCAGTGGGTTTTACTTCACACTGCAGAATGGGAGAAAACCGTGTGACGCAAACTAATTTAACTTAGCACAACAAACACTGGAGGCAAAATATACTAGCTGCATTCCAATATCCGCAGAAAAGTTAAAAGATATCATGGAACTAACAAAACCAAAGCCCGCAAATGCTGCTCGGTACTACATAAACCTGCAACTTGAGCTACTGCCTACACGCGACACTGCTGCAGCTGCTATGGAAGATGATGAGCTGAACGACATATTGGAATTCGAAGATTAATTTTCAAAGACCTTCAGATGCTTACTTCCATTTGTTCATTTTATATTTAATGGTAATTCTATTATAAATAACACCTAGTTGAACATATTATCTGCTTCTCATTTGAGGATAATTAGTGGCATATCAAAATTTCTTATGGGTTAAGATCGACCTAAAATTATAAAAATATTTGAATAATTTGTCCGCTTACAAAGTACCCTTAAATAGTAACATTTTATAATAAAGCGAAGATTTACTCATTTTAGTTGTAGTTGTCAACATAAATTGGAAAACTTTATAAACCGTTTCTGCAAAATATGTAAAATGGCGCATAGCCTGAACGCGTCATATGTGATATAGTCAATATCATTCTGACTGATTTGCTTTGCAATTATTTTGATAGCTTCGTTCGTTGGAACATTGTGGATGAAGCTAACAACTTTGTACTAAAACTGTACAAAACATTATCATAGTATTTTTATATTTTCTTCATATACTGTAGTTTCTAGTACCTTTTACATGTATTTACAAGTGATACACCCAGACTATCATTTAATTGAGTTTATGGCATGGTTTTTTACTTAACTGAGTATTAAAATGAGAAATACTATTCAACATTGCTAAAAACCAGGAATTTGTAGCTCGTGCAAATCTGGCACCGAAAAATACGTTATTTTTACCGACAAACAGGGCCAAGGATGGCTCTCTAAGGAGTTTTGTTCTTATTCTTTTAATTTTAAAAAAGAACCTCGTCAGTGGATTAGTACAACTAATGTTCAAGTTCGACTGTCTTCCTTCTCCAAGTAGCCAATTGCATATCAATCAAGCATGTGAGATCATTGCTGGAGCTTGAATCGTTATCAGTTTTTTTTCATCAATGTTACATTGTTGGAAATAAGAAGTTTTTGATCCATGAAATAATGAAATTTTTGACAGAATTAATCTGGGTTTTATTTGACTCTCTCATCTTGCTTTCATTTTATATAGTAATTTAGAATTAGTTGTATGACTCCTTTCAGACTACCAACGGTTCATTTTAAGCTGTTATAGTTTTGATAAATCGGATTTTTGAAAGATTTTATTAACAAATTTTTTATTAGGATGATGAACATAATCCCAGTACTTTGCTTGCTAATTTGCAAGCAAAGTTACAGTTATTATCTACACTGGCAAAGTTATTGTTATAGTGTAGACTGAAGACCTTACAAAAATTTTCTTACGGTTCTAACTTTTCGTAGTGGATAAATTCCAGTTATATTAGAATGGCAAATGTAACTTTGCTTGCTGAAGGGTCTCATAAAAAATTATTATGTAAATGTTACCATGTTCTTTAAATTTCCGAACGTTGTGCAAAGTGCACTTCTATACTCTTACTATAGGAGCCTACATGAGAGTCAAATCTGCACGGAATTAAATGAAAGAAAAAGTACATTCTATAATTCTTTCTTCCATCATCAATTGCGACCAAGAACATGCTATAGAGATTCTCAATTTCCTTTCTTTACCTGGGCCCTGTGACTGCGGCTATCTCTGGTAAACATAAATTCCATCTCTGACAGCGACACAGCGTGCTGCCCTGGAATTTGAAGCAAATGTTCTGTGAGGAATATTTGGCGCTTCCAAGTACATAATTTGAATGCAGTTCATGATTAGAGCTGGGATATTTCACGATGACGTGAATGGAATAGCTATTTATGAACATCTCTCAGTCTTCACAATGATCCAAAGTATTGCCTGTGGAGTATTTCCGTCCACACAATCTAGCAAAGACGCAATAAAAGAAGGAACAAGGAAAATAAATTTATTCAGGACGCCCGCACCTTTCAAAGCTTAGGAGAACAACATGAAAAGAAACTAACAGCCTGCTCGTCTCACGAGACAGGCAACAAAGCAAGCGTTAAAAACTATTAGGAAGTAAGGTTCCTCCAATAGTAAGGAATTTATTAAATGGCAGATTACTTTAAGTAATCTTCATTAAAAGCTTAAAAACATTAAAATCTGCGAAATGCCAGAAGGGTACTGTTCCCCCGTCTAGGCAACGGTCTTGATTGAGCTTGAACGGGAGACGCCCACCAAAGCGGCTGCAAAAGTTGTCAAGCGGTAGTTCGGGTCTTGCAGCGTTAACCAGAAGAATTAACTGTCTTGGGCCACGAAAGCTGTCAGCAGAACGAACACGCAGGAGGCCAACTGCCCGCCGGTTCTTATGCGGTGCGGCGGAGGTGCGGTACGTCCCCGGATAAAGCCCCCAGCGACCCGGCGCAACACCACGTTTCCGATGCGGTCGAGGAGGCGGCCACCCTCGCAGCAGAGAAAAGCGCAGCGCGTGCCGGTGGCGGAGCGTTGAAGGAGCGCGAAAACCGTCCAGGCACTCACAGGTGCATCGCCTCGTCTGCTAAATAAATCAATAAATGAAGACAAAGCAAATTGAAGAAGTGTCGTTATCACACAAAAAATTAACAGAAATGTTCATAGAGTTGCGGAAAACAAATTACCTAAACAAGGCAGCTGCAAGGGGTGAAGAAGCTTCGATGAAAGCACCGGACCACTCATCACGCAGCTACTCTTGAATATACTGCGAGAAGATGACAGGGTTTCACGTAAGGAGGTTGACAAGGAGAATAATAATTATTAGAATAGTCAGTAATAACAAATAAAGCAAAGATAATTTACAAAATAGACATTAAAATTGAGAATAACCACACCTGAACTTTATAGTTCGTCCAGTGTAGAAACTTTAAGGCCGGAAGAGTTGTCAAAGTTAAGGCCAAAGGCAAGTATTACCGGACTATCAAGAAAACAGAAAGAGAGAAGATGGAGCTCAAAATAGGAGAGTTATAGACCCCCCCTGTTACAGCCTGAGCTCTCATCCCAGATTTAAGCTTAGCTGAGGTGAGTCAAGCTCAGCTGAGGCGAGGCGAGTCGAGCTCAGCTGAGGCGAGGCGAGTCGAGCTCAGCTGAGGCGAGGCGAGGCGAGGCGAGCTCAGCAGAGGCGAAGCGAGGCGAGGCGAGGCGAGACGAGCTCAGCTGAGGCGAGGCGAGTCGAGCTCAGCAGAGGCGAAGCGAGGCGAGGCGAGGCGAGTCGAGCTCAGCT